>JADRCO010001710.1:0-17430 GCA_021464525.1 Rhizophagus sp. LPA8_4_AMF | reverse complement strand
AAATTTACTGCGATACTGCGATTACTGCGGCATGATCATGTGATTTGATTATACCGGTGAAATCACCTGTGGTGATAATTAGAAATTTTCTTCTTATATATATATTGTTATTATTTTTGAGAGATATATAAGATATATTTTAACGACCAAATGTTAAAGGCTGGAGAAAAAAAAATCACGAGTATCTAATGAGATTAAAATGATGAATGTCAAAAATTTTATTTATTTTTTAAGAAACAATCCTTTATATTTACGAATTTTACGAATTTTGTTTTGTAAGAAATTTAATGTCACGCGGGTTTTATTATTATTTATCAGTAATTTAAAAATTTTGTCGTATTTTTAATTTAAAGTCTTGATCGCTTTTTTATACTATGCATGAAAATGGTAATTTACCGGATTGTATTATAATCCTTTTTTATTGTGTATTTATAAATTATATGTAGAAAGTATAATAAATATTTTTAATTAATTATTTTTTTCACTTATTTAAAATTATATTATTTTATGAATGTGCACTTTACATTATATATGTAATATAAAAAAAAGGCTAAATTGTCATTTACAAATGTGTGAATTTAAAATATTTGATAAAGACACTTGAGATGGTTATACTCGGTACAACATATTCGTGGATGTACCCGATTTTGCATTGTGTAATGATACCTGATTTACATTAAGTATACCCTCTTTTCTCATAATTTTATGACCTAATGAACAAGTTGCAAGGTTAAAAAAATAATTTCACATCGCATTGAGTTATTTTCTCAAAATAAAAAAAAAAATACTGACATATGAAAAACTTCAATGCGCAAAAAAATGGGACGCGACTAATCACTATCTGCTGATTTATTGGGTTGATATAAGAAGACAGGAATGATTGAAAATTTACCGCGATTAAGTCATACAGCTATCTGCTAAACAGAGGCTGGAATTCATTACTATGCTGCGGCAAAAAAGTTTCTTCATATCAAAAGGACATGCATCAGCAAATAAATCGTGTTGAGATTGGAAAGCAATCACGACGAATAAGAGTTTGGAGAAGCACAGATGAAGGATTAACACTGAACTCTTGCACTCACCTTTAAAAGTGGTCAAAGATTCAGTTATGATTTTAAGATATTTGTAGGAGAGATAAAAGGACCATTAATTTTTGTGATAAAATAAAGAAGGGAATAAAAAAATTCAGATATGTATATTAAAATCTAAATTTCATGTCTATATCTATTTCGCCAATACATTCACTGCCATACAATTTATGAGTTAACAAGAAGAGCTGTAATTTTGGTCGTTTTCGTCTGAAATCGCATCAAATTTTTTCTTTGAGTTTTCAAATATTTTTATGTACGTAATAAAAAATTTCTTTTCCACTGTAGACGTAAGATTAGAGTAAAATGATGTAAAGGAAAAATTTTTGGTCGCACAAATTTATCGGTCATAAATAATCAGTCACTGCGTCATTAACATAAACACAAAGTAAAAAATAGTTTTTTTTCCAAATTCAATTGATCAAATTATTCTACAAGAATCTTCTAAAATTTTAACTTTTAATAAAGAGATAAAAGTTATAGAACTAACACGTGGATTATAATCGTGGATTAGATGCTATAGTACTACTAAAAGAATTATGGGAACTTTGTAATGATAATATGAGAAAATATAACTGGTTACGACGATGTGAAGAAGTTATTGAAATTAAAAAAAGTAAGAATATTACTATAAAAGATAAAAGGAAAATAAAACAGAATAAGGTTATTGGCGAAGAACAAGATATGATAATAGACAGGAATAATGGTAATATGGTTTTACAATAATTACAATAAAAACATGACAAAAAAATGAAGAAAAATTGAGAAAAATATAGTAAATAGATGAGATTTGTAGCTTATATTTATTTCAAGGTTATAATATAGTAGTCTTTTTATATTATGTTAGTTGATAGTTTTAAAGCTTAAAGTTTTAATCCTATATATTTCTCTGAATTTTTAAACATTCAATAAAGAATTAAAATTAAAAATTTCTTGTATAGATTACCAATAAAGTATACTGTATTATCAATAAATCTAATTTTGTATTCACCTTTGACGTATGTGCATAAACGTTTATTTGTTTATTGTTAATGAAAATACCGTATATATTTATTTTTTTTCCGCTCAAGTTGTTACCACTAAATGTAACGATATGCAGTCAAAAACTTTATCTATTATGGACAAATATTGTACAGTTTTTATGATTCGGTTTAAATATTTTTTTAAATGAAATACCATAATATTTTTATTATTATTAGTATAAAAATGGTTCGTGGCACGGATTTACGATTTGAACGGTATTTTAAGGCTTTATTGACATAATAATTCCAAAAAAAACGAAAAAAAACTTTGTTTTTACTATTATATCGTTAATGCACTTGGAAGATTGGAAGCACCATTGGAAGGTTTGGAAGCATAATTTTCTAATAAAATCATTTGGATTGGAAGCTTCCAATCAAATATTTAACTATTGGAAGCATATCACTGCGTTAATGTAACACTAATTCCCAAAAATGGATCGACGAATAAAAGCATTTCTATCAGCTATTTTTTTTTTTCACTTTGTTTTTAATTGGAAACTTCCAGAATATACTGGCACATTTTTTTTTACAATGCATACGTCGTCAATTCATCAATTACAAGTTATTATAATTGGTAATAATGGTTATTATCAATTAATCTATGTTTGATCTAGTTGATCTAAGAAACGATTCAAAGTTTCCAATTTTGGGGATTTAAAGATTGATTATGCAAAAAAAAATTTTTCATATGAAAAGATTGCATTGAAAGAACATATTTTATGCCTATTCATGCACTTAAATAATAAATAACTATCGTGAAAGCTGCTTTTTATTGATAATAAAATTTTCTTCAAAATATTCTTCATTTCTATATAGACTTTTCGATAAATTTCTTTTTGTCAAAATGGATAATATTATTGATATTGAAGGGGAAATAACGATAACATTTAAAGATAATTCAATCTTATTTGAATCAGACATTGATAAATCAATTAGTTACGATAACAACAACAAAACATTGATTCTTCAATCGAAAAATGAGAAAATTGAAGAGGTGATACAAAAACAGTTAGTAATATCGAGGGGTGACCCTTTGGTAATATCCCGTGAACTCAGTAATAAGCCATTACTTGTTATTACTTTTACCCCAATAAACGAAGATATTTGCGTTAAATATTTTGATGAAGAAATAGAATCAATTTGTGATGATTTATTTAAGATTATTAATGATGATAATGATAAAGACATTTACGTTTACATCGTTGACGTCTTACGCATCATTTTTCCCGTGGCAATTGAATTAGGAAATGATTATCTCGTAGAATCGATTCTTGATAAATGTATAGAATATCATAATGAAAAATTTAAACCCAAAATTCTAAATGTCATAACAACATCTTTTTCAAAACTTCACACTATGTATCCCAATTATTTTAATAAATTTGTTTCAACATTGACCATATGTAGCGAGAGCAAGAATGGTAATCATAAGTTGAACAATTCAACAAAACACCTTCAAAGTTATACTAAAGATATTGAAAATGGAAGCGATGGAAGCGAAAATGCTTTTAGTAAATTTCGAAGATATAAGTTTTTATACTTTTATCTATTAAGCCCATATATGTTTAACATAATAATGTATATGGCAATTATTTATATAAATACATCGGGATCTATCATATCATTGATCGTGATTGGGTGTATAACAGTAACCATACTTTTAATGTATGATACTCAAAATCCCATACTTGCTCAAAAACTTTCAAAAATCTTACGTATAAATTTAACGAAAATATCGACTTCAAATAAAGGAATATCAGCGGAATTGCTCATTCCTTTTACAAAAATTGCAACTTATCCTGCTGACAATAGTTCTTCTTTAAAAGAATTATTTAGACCATCCGTAAATGACTTTATAAGGAACCGTTATGATAATCCATATACTGGAGAAATATCTGATGACCTATATTCGAATTGGAATGGAGAAGCTTTAATTAATTTTAAATGGGATCATTTTGGGAAATTTTATTATTATTGTAACTGGCATATATTTAATTTATATTTCTTTTTTTCCGCTTTAATTATTTATCCAAATTACCCAAAAAACTTGGCGATTAGTATATTAAGTATAGTGTTTGGGATCTTTTTAGTTTTGTTTGAAATTCGAAAATTTATATTTAATCCTATAAAATATTTATTTAAAGGATCGAATTATCTTAGTAAGTATTTAAAAGTTATATATTCTAACGTGCGGTTGAATGTAACTCTGACTTTGAATTAATTTATCCAGATTTAGCTGTTTATATTTTACCAATTTGGAATTCCATTAATTTTTCATTACAAGAAACTACATCTCGAGTTTGGGTATTGGCAATCTCAATCTTATTATTACACACGAAAATAATATTATTTTTAAGAACGGAACGATTTTTTGAAAGATATATTGTAATAATTCTTTGTGTTGCCAGATTCGTATTTTCATTTTTAATGATCATGTTATTCGTAATTTTGGCCTATGCTGATTCATTTTGGTTACTTTTACGTAATTCTCCTGATTCTCAAAAATTTTATGCAAATTACAATAGTTCTGTAGCAGCTTTAACTGACATAATGTCTGGTAGGTTATATCTGTACAATGTATTATAATTTATTTCTGATTATAATTTTTAAAAAAAAATTTGTTCAATATTTAGGTGAGACTAGTTCTTTAGAGTCATTGGAGATAAGTAAAGATCTAGCGATTGCCATTATTTGGGCTTCCTTTACTTTCCTTTTAATTGTATATCTCTTAAATTTATTCATTGGGTTATTGACAAATTCTATTGAAATAAAAGATAAAAGAAAATATATTCTTGCTCAAAAGGCCGAGGTAAGCGAAGAATTTGTGGTCACGGGGTGTTAGTCAGCTACAAATTAAATTTTAATAACGGATAATTTATTTTATTATTTAGATAATAGCAGAAATAGAATTATATTGGTTACTTCCAAACCAAAGAAGATGGAAAGTTTGGTTTCCCGATTATATGTATGATTTTGTAAAAATTTTATTATCTTTTTTTTTTAATTTTTTTTATAAGTAAAAAGAAAATTTGAAAATTTCGTATAACATTTATATATTTTTATAATATTGTACTTTAGATGGTATAATGTTCCTCTAGATAAACTTCGAGAAAAAATACAAAGTATTGATGAGGATAATTCATATCAAGGTTATAAACCTATTATTCACCCTAAACTTCGTGAGCTTATAAATCCTAAAAAAGAATTGAAGAAAGGAAAAAATTGATTTCCAAAATTTTTTGCTTTTTTTCTTTTTTTTTTTCAAATACGAACTCTCATAATTGTCTAATTTTAGTTTTTGCAAAATAGTCCATTTAAAGAAGCTATATGAACTTACTTTTTTTGCTTAAATGATTGTCGTCTTAATATGGCGCGACTCGCCTATTTCTTTATTTTTATTGGTTGGATATATGTGAGGTGACAATTAATTAATAATAATTAACGTAATAAGTAGTAAATATATTTTAAGTAATAAAAGTTTTAAAATGTGCATGCTTTGTAATATATTGTATTATTATTTTTTAATTTTAATTTTATTTTAGTTTTTTTAAAAACAGTCAGATCGTTTTTTGTGGAGAATGATGATATCATTTACGAATATAGCAGATAACTAAAACTAGTTATTCTAAACGTGAATTGTATTTATATATTGTATAAACATAACATGATTGTATCAAATTTGACATGTGAAAATCGGGCGGGAAAGGATTTATCGACAAAAAAACAAAATAAATAAATAAAATAAAAATGAGTCATTATAGATTGATAATCTGGCTTTCATTAAATATCCAAAAAGAAGTTCACTGTGAACATTCCCAATCATTTCACGTGTCACAATATGATTGGCCTTTCAATAAATCTTAATGTGTTATAATAGTACTTTTTAATACTTTCATTTGATGATTACTAAAATTAATAATACAATAATATTAATTATAATAAGACTTTTTAAGGTGATTTTTGACAGATATGTTACAATAATACTAATAATACTTTCAGATTCGGGATTCGGCTGTATTAAATATTACCTTTCATGTTATTTTGAATAAATTATGAATAGACCAATTTATTTAAAATGATCAGAAAATTACAAATTATTTGTCATTTGATTAAAATGATTATCAAGAAAATTTTTTATTTAAGGATTTAAAGATTTGGACCGAAAAAAAAAATGATTAACGAAAGCATTGATTTTTTTTCTGCAATAGTAATTATTATAAAAGTCTTTGAGGCTGAAATAATAGATCCCTGAAAGCAAAAAATAACGTAAATAAAATCTTGTTTTAACTTGGTTAAAACTACTTTGAAGCTTGAATTTTAAATAAAAATCATATCGAGTTTGTGGCGTACGTTTTAACATTCACTAAATCAGGTTGTTTTTTTTAAATGAAAAGTCGGAGCATTGCGGATATGAAGGGATCATGCGAATAATTATTTATTACACTATTCTTATTTTTTACTTTGAACAAAAAAACAGTAAAAATTATAAAAAGCACTCAATTTGAGGTTTAATACAATAAAATATTCTTATCCCTTTACTCTCCTTACTAAGATGGAAGAAGAATGGGGTTTTCAACAACAAGATAATAAGATTACTCCAAAAGAGCTAAAAGATTGTCCAGAATGTGGTAAACCTAGAATATCCTTCGGTTGGTGCTTGGAATGCGAGAGTAATGCAATGAAGGATAACTTTCTTTATTGGACGTCAGGTGATAAAGAGATCGATGAGTTAATACGTTACACTCAGCTTACCGCTACCCAAACTTGTGATTATTTGGAATGGATCTCGTTTGAGAAATTTGAAATGGTTAAATATATTGGTAGGGGTGGATTTAGTAGTGTTTATTCAGCTCTTTGGATGGAAGGACCTAGATGGATTTGGGACGATGGTGCACAAGAATGGACTCGAGCTGGGCCAATGAATGTTGCTTTAAAACGTCTTGATAATTCACAAAATATATCAAGTTCTTACATTAACCAGGTACTTATGATTATATTAATTTTTTTTTAAAGAATTTTATTTTGAGTAATACATTCTTAATTTTATAAATTACATTTTCGTTCATATTCATATTAATTAATAGATTAAAGCATATCATAAATGCTTACAATCGGCTTCGTTAGCTGGAACTTTTGGCATCACGAAGGATCCAACATCTAATTATATGATTGTAATGAAGTATTACGAAAATGGTAACTTGTATCAATATCTTGATCATTGTAACGGAATTCTTTCCTGGAGAGATATGATCGATATGTTATGGGGAATTGCCGGAGGACTTGAAAGAATTCATGCCGAAGGAAAAATCCATGGAAATCTTCATGGAGGAAATTTACTTATTGAGGACGAAAAGGTATCTACTGATGCTCGTATTGGTGATGTAGGTCTTCATGGACCATGTAATAATGAAAATAAAAGTTCGGATCAAATATATGGAGTCTTGCCATATGTTGCACCAGAAGTATTACGTGGCGAAAATTATAGTACTACTTCTGATATATATTCATTTGGCATCATTATGAATACCCTCGCAACTGGTAAAAGACCTTGGCATAATAGAGCACATGATATTAATTTAGCAAAAGATATCTGTAAAGGTGAAAGACTTGAGATTCCTGAAGATACTCCAAACTTTTATTCAGAATTAATGCAACAATGTTGGGATAATGATCCGGAAAACCGTCCGACTGCATCCTATTTAAATGAAAAATTAGGTGAATGGATTATTTTAATATGTGATGATCCAACCCCTTCAAAAATTTCAGATGAAAACTCTATTGCTGAGGAAAAAAGATGGAAAATGATTTCTCAATTATCTAAAAAAATTTCCCATCCAGAATTACATCCTGAAGCATATTATACGAGTAGACCTTTACGTTTTCGTGAATTATCAGTAACGTGAAAACGCTACTATTTAATATAACGGTATGATATTTATATGACGTTGAACTGTTAAAGTATAATTTTTAACATTTTTACTAATAAATTTCTCTTTACTAAAAATAGATTCTAATGTAAGGCCGTTATATAAAGTTCTTTCATTGTAATTTATTTTTTCTTCTTATTGAATTAATTATCAAAGGAAAATCTTAATTTAAGTGACAAAAGTTTTTTTTAATTTCATTGTAATTGGATAGCTTACGTAAATCACGTGAATTGCGGGCTGTCACGTCCATTCGAGCGTGGGGTCGCGGCCATATCGAACTAATTCCGGCCCGAATTGAGATATTAGGCCCCATAAAGTAAGTGAATTCGGGCCGTTATGAGTGCGTACTGTATGACAAAAATTCGGAATTTAAATTTATTTTTATCATGACCGATAATTTACTAGAGAATTTATTAGGTTTCAATTCATCCAAGGCTTATTTAATGATATGGATTAACCTTGAGCAATTTATATTTATTTTTGTCTAATTAAATTTCGCAGTAAAATTTTTAAGAACAAACCGCTCAGAAGTAACAGCATGAACTTAAAATAGAAATCATAGTCTTAAAAGTATCATTTTTTCTCTAGTTATTTTTTAAAAAACTAAAAAATATATGTTACTTCTAAAATTAAACAAGATGCTTAATTTTGGAATTATATAATATTGATTTAGAAGATCAAAATTTGATATATTAGCGTTCTTTATTAAGTGTATTAAAGGAGGGGGTAGTAAGATGCGCGAAAAATCTCACGGTCCTTTTTCGGGAAATATTCTTTATATGTACTTTGTAGAAAATCAAGAATTGTTATTTTTTCGGATAGTCATAATATGTTTCTGAATGTAAATTACTGACTATTTAAAAGAAAATTTCAATTAAATATAATCACATGATACGATGTATATGTCATTAATTTTTTAGGCTAACCTCTTTTATTGAGGTCATAAAGTCATACAAGATCTTATCTAATGATCAATATTATTGTAATATTCCGAGCTTGTCCCACGCTGTTGATTTATGTGAGGTCAACACCAATCCGTTCACTTCATTAACAAAAAAAATCATAGGATTAAAGTGTCGGGGCATTTATGATTTTGGATTACTATTAATGTAAAGAAAGTTTTTTTATCAAATGTGATACGACTGTATAAAAAGTATTATTTAAAGGGTAGCTGTACGCATTTCTTTAGGACCTACTACCAATCAGTTTCTAAAATGATAAATGGCAGTATGTAAAAGAAAAATTAAAATGATTATTTTTTCGCTCTTGATCCTTTTAAATTTAATGTATTGTAGCAACCTGATTTTCATTTCTTTGTAATTAACTGTATACAAAATTATGAACCGTTTCAGTAAAAGTTCGTAATTTATTTGAATGTATTTCGGTTATTTCGGTTTTTCTTTACATGCATAATATTTAAATTTTATTAATTAGAGAAACTTAAGCAAATATGATAATTATTCTCTTCAGCGCCAAATTATATTTTAAGATATAACTTTAAGTTAAAAAATCTACAGAAAATTTCTAGGTACTATTGTTTGGTACTTAAATAAACAAAATAAAAAAAAACTTTTATAAAAAAAGGAAGTAGTGCAATATAGTAAAAAATGTTGTTTGAAACTTATGCAATACTAAATGCCCTAGACGAAATTTTCAATTAACTCCTAAAAATTCAAAAATTCTACATAATATTATCGTAAACAGATAATTGTTAAAACCGATTAAATGTAACCATATTACTGTAAAATGCACAAGAAGTACCATACTTACTAAATCTTTAATAACAAGATAGTGTATTTGTTTAATTAGAAAGGAGATCCATTAAACATTTGGTTTATAAATGGATCATTTGTAATTTGTAAAGGTAATTGCGCGATTAAACGCAATATATCTGCATTATTGATTACCACGCGTCTTCTATACATCCTAGTTATAATTCTACGTCTTTGACGTTGAATTCGTCGTTGATTTCTTCTATTTGCGTTTCTTCGATAATGTCTAAGATTAAAATTAATGGGAGAATCAAGTAAATTTCTAAGATCACTTAACGTCATTTTTATATAAAAAAAGTTGAAGTTCAAAAGGTGAAAAAAAGTTAGTGTTCAAATTATGGTGGTATTTATAAAAAAATGTAGTATTTACTGTAATTTTTTTACACTAATAATGTAACAAAATCAAGAACTATGGTCATATGGACATATAAACTATAAATGTTATTTGATCAAGTTCCGTTGGGGTACGAAACACTAGTATAATTACACGACAGACGATCCTATTTATTAAGAAAAAATTTTTTGTGCGAGTATCCCCGGGTATTAGCTTATGTAACAAAAAAAACTACGGTTACTACCAGGATAGTAAGAAACTCTCATTCGTAGTGTTATTTAGTTATTTTCTGTGTAAAATGTACGTAATAAGAAATTAAACAATAATGAACTCGTTTAACATATGATCATATAAGAAAATTCACAAAAAGTATCAGGTATCTAATTTATGATGAATTCTTTTAGAAAAATTATTTGTAAGCAAATCATATTTTTACTTCAATTTATTCTTTTAAGCGTTAACTGTTAAATGTTATACATCTGGACTGCGATATGCGCAATTAGCAACACTTGCAGGAAAACGTTTGTATTTTATAAGTGGTTCCCAGGAAAAAGAATTTTTTTATTTGATTGATCTCTCCAAATCATTTAATATCAGTGATGCAACTTGGAAAGACCTTACAATAAATGCTGCAACTTCTGTAGTTCTCAATGACTATACTATACATTGTATTTTATAGAAGGTAAAACTAGAATGGTTATACCGAATGCTGGAATGTCTCCACAGCTTTACAGCAACGTGTAGGATTTCAGGCTGAAATTAATAACGGAAAAATATATCTCTTTGTTGGATCAGAAAGTGATAGTAGTTTGATAAAATAATTATATTGAATTTGTCCTTGCAAAATTTACCTGCTGCAAGATATGGTATTGTTATGAAAATGATACTTTAACAAAAGATGGTTTAATTCTGTATATTGGAGGAATTTTACAAAACGAATTCTATGCAAGTATGAATAAGAATAAAATTTTTCTAGTTATTTATTTATTTATTTTAGATTTCTATATATGATACAAGATAATTCAATGATGGTAATGGATAAAATATAAAATGAAGATACTATGTTTATATTTAAATCAATTAATTGATAACTTCTAATTATTATATAACGCAACTGGAAAAGTTATTCATTCCTGATGGTGATAAATGCATTCAGCAGTCTTATGTAAGAATTTAATAGTTATAAATTAAGAAATGTTTATAGATAATTTATTACCATTATTGCATAAGGGGGTTATTACAATGAAGTTTCTTCAAAACCAGAATTAGTTAAATTAGATATTTCAAATCCAATCTATAATTGAATACAGCCAATTACAAATGAAACATTAAAACCAAGATGGGATACTTCAACTTATATCAATTCACAAATGATTGTGACTTTTGGTAACATAAATTTTTTATAAATAAATTTATAATATAATAATTTGTATTTATTGTACTTTTTTAAAATTTATTATATTTAGGAACAGGATTTAATGAAGAATTAAATTCAATTTTATCGATTCTATTCATTCCGACTAAAACTTCGTTTGATTTAGTTTCAGGTTTCGCCATCGCCATTATTACCACTATCTATTGGCTTAATAATTATTTCCAATTGTCATTTTAGTGATGATTGGTATTTTGTTTATTCTAAACGGTTTAAAATTATAAGCAACAAAAAATAGAAAATGAAAGTGAAGTTAATAATAATTTAGAGGAATTTACAATACATAGAACTATATATGAATTATAATCTCAAAGCTATGTGTAAGATCGGTTCTTTCTCTCATTTGTATTCTAATATAAAATTTATCGATTCAGAATAAAAGAATAACTTAAAAATGAAAATGTAATAGAAATTTCATAACATTTCGGGATACTTGCCTGTTATAAAATGTATATAATGAAACTCTCGTGTCATAAAAAAAATGAGTTAAGTTGATTTGGAGTTGGAACAATCTAAAGATTTCATATTTCTCTGATATGATTTAAATTATGAAAACTAAATTAATTGATCAAAACCTGATATTAGCCGAATGCCTTTATTTCTATAATTATCGTCTGACGGGCTGGTATTACTTTATGACTTCTAGCCGAAAGATATAGAAAGTGAAGAGCTATTATTTAATTGCAAAATGACTCGAAAATTAATAAAAATTTTTAGAAATAGTAAAAATACTTTATATTTCACTCTTTATTTTTTGTTTTTGTGTTTTGTTTGTATGTAAAGTTTTTGCATTTCTGCTTGGGACGGCTTTGTCGGAACAAATATAATTTAATATATTTTGTCGTAATAATTTATTCTTTGTATCCCTTTTTTTATGATGAACGTATTTATTTACTAATAGTAGTACAAACAATTCATACATATTTATTTAAAAAAATCTATTTCACCATTAACCTAGTATTTTATCCTATCGATCTTTTTATATTAGTTAAATTGTGATCAGCTGATGAAGTTTAATTTTGAGAATGATGAATATAAAATTTTTAAATTGAGTATAAAATAATTGCAAAATTGGGTTAAATTCTTGGATTTTTATTTAGCCTAATAATTATAAATAAAAAATGTGTTTATAAAAAGAAACCTTGACTGACATTCATGATTATAAATTTATAATTAAGAGTGTTATTTGTTTTATTATTTATATAAATTAAAATAAATTTTAAATGATAATTTATTCTTTATAACCAGGAAGTTTTTTTTATATTATTATTATAGTTACATCCACCGCGTCGAAAAAAGAATTAAATTTCTTTATATACTACTATTTAACCCATTCATATTTAAAGGAATAATTTTATTATATATTTAGGTAGGAAAAATTTTTTTAATAGATTTTTTAACTTTTTTTTCTTACGAAAAAAGAAAATTTTGGATAAAGTAAATGATATGATTTTGGAAAATTAAAAAAAAAGAGTTTTTTTATTTCCCTACGGGTATAGTATATTATTCATCTTATTGTTTTTTCGTAATAATGTATTTGAAAATTTTTAATGTTTATACTTATTAATAATATTATTAAATCGAATTCTATTTTAAGTAATTTACGTGAATTATGAATCTTTGATCTAATAAAAGATATTAATTAAAATGTCTTCATATAACAATAAGCGCAACAAATGCCTACATTGATATATGTTTGACTAGAATAAAAAAAATAAGTCGTAAAAAGCATCAAAAATTTTGAATAAATATTTTTTTTTTTTATTTCACTTGCCAATAACTTAATAAAGATAAGATTAAGATATTTAATATATATCAATGGTGTCAGATTAGATTTTAGAAGTCAAACGGCGATTTCAGATTGAACACATAAAAATTAATGCATGTAATTCATTGGTTATAAAGATTGATGAAAGTAATGATTTATATAAGGTTATTATAAAGTTCAAAAAAACGTATTACATATACTGTATACATAGTATATTCATTTTTTAAAAAAACTAGTGGAAGGTCATTTGTCAAAAATGTAATTGCGGAATCTATTTCATTCTAAAGAAACCTATTCACCGAAACATAAACTTCAATATCAACTATGAAGCTTGGAAAAAATTGTTGATGGATTTAAATCAATATTTTACTAAAATGTAAAAGGTTAATCGTTTAATTGGATTGGATATAAATAAAAAACGTTAGTATTTCGTACTGAATTATTGATTTATAAGACAATAATGAAAATTATTTATATTTAAAATAAAACCGTAATATATTTGTTTAATGTAAACTCATAATTTTTAAATACATCTTTAATTGAAACTAAAAATATTATAAATGAATACAAATGTATAAATTAAAATAAAAGAATGCCTATCTTACATGAATTATTTTTTTAAGTTCATATCCGCAAAATAACGTGTGATATTTAATAATGTTTGATGGGTTTTTAGCTGTGTGTAACCTTTGCCAATCGGCTGATATGTTTCCAATCTATTTTGAGCACCTTGATATCCTTGTTTTGCAGATTTTTCAAACCAGTAAATTGCTTTATTTATATCATCCCCTATTTCATACATATCACCAAGATTATATTGAGCATACATATCTCCTAAATCTGCTGCCAGTTGATATAATTCAAATGCTTTTTGTTTATTAACACTAGTTCCAATTCCTTTACTATAACAATATCCTAATCCCCTTATTCCTTCTATGCATTCTCCCTCAGCTGATTGCTTTGATAATTTAAAAGCTTTATTATAATCTTTATCAATTCCTTCTCCATCAATATACATTGTAGCAAGATTATTTTGAGCCAGATTATGACCTAAATTTGCTGCTTTTTCATATAAGTGAGTAGCTCTTTCTAAGTCTTTTTTAACCCCTATGCCTTGATGATAAAAATAACCAATTTTAAATACTCCCACTACTGCAAGCCCCTTATTTGCTAAATTTTCATAATATTCAAAAGCTAGCATTTCATTTTTAAAGGTTCCAAAACCAAATTCATAACATTCCCCAATAAAATACTGTGCCAATATATGATCTTGATTTGATGCTTTAATAAGTAAATTTAATGCTTGATTATGATTTTTACTAGTTTCAATTCCTACATAATTAAAATATCCAAGTAAGAATATAGAATCCAAATCATATTGATTATTTAGTAACCAATTATAAATTTCTTGCGATTTTAAATTATGGCTATCAAAATAATCAAGAATATATCCAAATGCATTTTTTCCTTCATTTTTTAATTTAAAGATAAATTCTACTATTTCATTAATTATTTTATTTTTAGCAGATAAAATACTTTTATTATTAGTTATTTGTTCATTTTCTGATAAAGATATTATTTCTTTTGTATTCATTTTATTAAAATTTTGAATAATTTGAGACAACTCTCCATGGTATGAATTACTGACGCTTGAAAAAGTATTAGCATTATTAGTTGGATTAATATCTTGCTCGTCTGATAATTGAAAATCTGATTTAATTTGGTGATTTTCTGTTATCATGCTTGTTTTTGTAATCATTGCTTTTAAACTTTCTACTACCTGGTCAATAGTTGGACGATTATCCGGCTCTCCATCCCAACAATCTAAAAAAAAAGAATATGTAATTTAAGAAATAAATTATAATACATTGAATAAAATTTAAACATTAATTACCAGTATAAAGTTTTATATAAGTTTCAGGTGTATCGGGAATAGGATCTTCTCTAAGACCTTCTTTAATATCTATAGCCAAATCAAGATCATATTCTTCAGTAGAAAAAGGAGGTTGTCCGCTAGATATCTCCCACAAAAGTACTCCAACACTGTAAACATCGCTTTTTTCGTTAAATGATGAGGATAATTGTGTTGAATTTTTATTATTTCTTCGTTTACCGAATCTTTTTGGATCAACGTAAGGAATTATTCCGAATAATTTTGATTGTTTGGACGATGAACCAATTCTTTTTGACAACCCAAAATCGGCCACCTTTATTGTGTTTCTATGAATCAATATATTACTTGAATGCTATAAATATAAATATATATTAAATTAATAATAATATAAAAATAAAAATTTAAATTTAATTAAATTAAAATAATTACCAAATCACGATGAAGGATCCCTTCATTATGTAAACACGACACGCCACAAGCTAACTGATACGCCAAGTTATATTTATCATCCCAGGTAAGATTATTGAAGTTTTTCTTCAAATAATCTTTAAGAGTACCAGAATCGGCATATTCCATAACTAATAAATATTTTTTTAATAAATCATCTTGATTGTCTAACGAATAAAAGAAATAACTACTAAGTTATATTATTACATTTTTGAAAAAGTCAAATAACATTTTTTCGAATATTATCTATCATTGGATAATTTTGTTATACCTGGCTCAAATTCTGTAACTCCATAGAAATTAATAATATTATCATGAAATTGTATTTCTCTTTGAAGTCTAAGCTATATTATAAATATGAATTATATTAGTATATAATATGATTATTAATGTAAAGCTATTAGCTATTATATCTCTTAATTACCTCATGTACAATTTCTTTTACAGTGATGTTGTTAAGATCAAAAAAAGATTTCAACGCTATACATTGTTCTGAATCTTTCCAATTTGCACGATAAACTTTTCCGAATGCTCCAGAACCGATTACTTTAATATTATTAAAATGCTTATATTCATAACTTTTAAAATATCCTTTAGCAATAGCTTCTTCAATCCAAGTAACCCACTCATTTGTATTTTCAGTATCCAGCATTTCGATATTATTAGACATCGTGGAGTATAAGCGAAAACAAAGATTATTTGTCGTACGGAAAAAAAATGAAATCCCATTTATATGAATTCTGGTAACACATGACAGAAAATTTTGCCGATCTATGCAACATGATTTATTTTTTTTATAATAATGTACCTGTCCCAAATCGTCCCATCGGCCCAAATTAGGAGATCATCGCTGGTACAGTTTTGAGGCATGGGCCAATAATTTAGGCCGATGGGGCGATTTGGGACATGGTCAAGTTTGGTCTACAATAACAGATATAAGATATAACCATCTCAAGTGTCTTTATCAATTACTTTAAATTCACTCATTTGTAAATGACAATTTAGCCTTTAGCCGTCCGTACGAGCTTATTCAACTTTTTTTTATATTACATATATATAATGTAAAGTACACATTCATAAAATAATATAATATAAATAAGTGAAAAAATTAATTAATTAAAAATATTTATTATACTTTCTACATACAATTTATAGATACACAATAAAAAAGGAATAATATAATACAATCCGGCAAATTACCATTTTCATAAAAAAAGCGACCAAGACTTTAAAATTAAAAACACGGCAAAATTTTTAAATTACTGATAAATAATAATAAAACCAGCGTGACATTAAATTTCTTACAAAACAAAATTCGTAAAAAAAAAAAAAAAATTTTGACATCCGTCATTTTAATCTCATTAGATACTCGTGATTTTTTTTTCTCCAGCCTTTAACATTTGGTTGTTAAAATATATCTTATATATCACTTAAAAATAATAATAATATATATAAGAATAAAAATACCGATAAATAAATACTTTCTTTCTTTTCTTTTAAGAGAAACTTTTTTATTTTCACTAAAAGTAGTTTTTGTCATTTACTATAGCATACATACGTAATCTATAAATATCACCAACAAATTTTCTTCTCCCACGTGATTTTGTGTTAAAAAAAACGAAGGAAAAAATAAAAAAAGGGGATTTTTTTTTATTATTTTATTACTTTTACAATAAGAACATTTTAAAATAATGCTTTTACACTTTATTAAATTTAATAAACAAATAAACAAACACTATTTAAAAA
>JADRCO010001709.1:0-17438 GCA_021464525.1 Rhizophagus sp. LPA8_4_AMF | reverse complement strand
TAGTGGAAATGAAAAAATTGATAATTTTATTCAAGAAATGCAATTAAAAGTAAATCAGCCATATGATATAGTATTTGAATGGATATCATATGATCAATTTAGTGATATTAAGGAAATAGGTAATACAATTTATTCAGCATTATGGAATGATGGCCAATTGAACTATGATTGTAACAAAAAAGAATGGACAAGAGTACAAGTTGAGATTAATTTGGAACCATGTGATTCACAAAATACAATTGATCAATTTCTTAATAAGGTATAAAAATTTTAAATACAATTTAAGTAAATATTATTTTAAATATTAATTTTGTCATTAAAATAGGTTGCAGAATATAAAAATGGAAATAATTTTGAAACATATGGAATATCTCAAAATCCTGATACAAAGGAATACATATTAGTTCTTCAAACTGGATGTCTTTGTGAAAAATGTGGTGAAAAGTATACAGAAATACGGTATAAATGGTGCAAACCATGTCAAATAAATAATTTTAGAAAAAATGTTAAAAATTGGACTAGTGGAAATGAAAAAATTGATAATTTTATTCAAGAAATGCAATTAAAAGTGAATAACCTAAATGACATAATATTTGAATGGATATCATATGATCAATTTAGTGATATTAAGGAAATAGGCAATACGATATATTCAGCATTATGGAAAGATGGTCAATTAAAATATAATCTGAACAGAAAAGAATGGACAAGAGTACAAGTTAAGATTAATTTGAAACTATGTAATTCACAAAATACAATTGATGAATTTCTTAATAAAGTATGTAAGATTTAAATGTAATTTTAAACAGTTATTATTTTAGATATTAATTTTGTTATTAAAATAGGTTAAAGTGTCTATTAGTGAAATGTATGGAATATCTCAAAATCCTAATACAAAAGATTATATTTTAGTTTTTCGAGATGGATACTATTGTAAAGAATGTGGTGAAAGATACACAGAAATATGGGATAAATGGTGTAAGTCATGTCAAATAAAGAATTTAGAGAAAAATTTTAGAAAGTGGACTAGTGGAAATGAAAAAATTGATAATTTTATTCAAGAAATGCAGTTAAAAATAAATCATTTATATGATATAATATTTGAATGGATACCTTATAATCAATTTAGCAGTATTGAGAAAATAAATAATTCAATATATTCAGCATTATGGAAAGCTGGACCATTGAAATATAATCAGAAAAAAAAGGAATGGATAAGAATTCAAATTGAGGTTAATTTGAAATTATATAATTTAAATACAATTGATGAATTTCTTAATAAGGTATGAAACTTTTAAGAATAATTTGAATACATATTACTTAGTTATTAATTATTTTGCTATTAAATAGGTTGAAAGTGATAAAAATTTTGAAATATATGGAATATCCCAAAATCCTGATACAAAGGATTATATTTTGATTCTTGAAGATGGACATTGTAGATGTGGTGAAATGTATACAGATAAGGGGTATAAATGGTGCAAACTGTGTCAAATAAAAAAGTTTAAAGAAAATTTTAAAAATTGGACTAGTGGAAATGAAAAAATTGATAATTTTATTCAAGAAATGCAATTAAAAGTAAATTATCCACATGATATAATATTTGAATGGATATCATATGATCAATTTAGTGATATTAAGGAAATAAGCAATACAATATATTCAGCATTATGGGAAGACGGTCCATTGAAATATAATCAGAATAAAAAAGAGTGGGAAAGAATGCAATTTAAAGAAGTTATTTTGAAACTATGTAATTCACAATGTATGATTGATGAATTTCTTAGTAAGGTATTAAGTTTTTTAATATACAATAGTTTAAATATTATTATTATTTTTAAATATTAATTTTTCTATTAAAATAGGATGAAAATGACAAAAATTTTGAAATATATGGGATATCTCAAGATTCAGATACAAAAGATTATATTATGGTTCTTCAAAAGAAATACGATGAAAGGTACTGTGAAAAATGTATTGAAAAGTATGCAGAAATAGAATATAAATGGTGCAAACTATGCCAAATAAAATATTTAAAAGAAAACTTTAAAAATTGGACCAGTAAAAATGAAAAAATTGATGATTTTATTCAAGAAATGCAATTAAAAGTCAGTAACCCAAAAGATATAGTATTTGAATGGATATCATATGATCAATTTAATGATATTAATGAAATAAGTAAAACTGTATATTCAGCATTATGGAAAGATGGCCCACTGAAATATGATTTGAGTGAAAAGGAGTGGGCAAGAGTACAAGCCAAAGAAGTTACTTTGAAACTATATAATTCACAAAATATAATTAATGATTTTCTTAATAAGGTATGAAAGTTTTAAGTATAATTTATATAAATACCATTTTTAATATAATTTTGCTAATAAAATAGATAATAGTAAACAAAAATGATCAAAATTTTGAAATGTATGGAATATCTCAAAATCCTGATACAAAAGATTATGTTTTGGTTTCTCAAGATGGATATTGTGAAGAATGTGATGAAAAGTATACAGAAATACAAAATAAATGGTGCAAGTCATGTCAAATAAAGAATTTAGAAGAAAATTTTAGAGATTGGACTAGTGAAAATGAAAAAATTGATAATTTTATTCAAGAAATGCAATTAAAGGTAAATCGTTCATATGATATAATATTTGAATGGATATCATATGACCAATTTAATAGTATTAAGGAAATAAACAATAAAATATATTCAGCATTATGGAATGATGGACCATTGGAATATGAGTCAAATAAAAAGAAATTGGTAAGAGTGCAAGCTAAAGAAGTTACTTTGAAACTATGTAGTAATTCAAATACCATGATCGATGATTTTCTAAATAAGGTATGCTTTTGTGAGCTTTTCTAATTCCTATAAATTTTATTTAAATGCTATTTTCTTAACGTAATTAAAAATTGTTTAGATGAGAATATACAATAGCAATTTCAAAATACATGGAATAACTCAAAAGCCAGATTCAAAAGATTATATTGTGGTTCTTGAGAACTATCATAAAGGAGATACTAAAAGTTATTGTGAGACATGTATTGAAGAATATACAGACACAAAGTGTAAATGGTGTAAACTATGTCAAATAGATTATTTAAGAAAAAATTTTACAAACTTGAGTGGGAATGAAAAAATTGATGAATTTATTCAAGAAATGCAATTAAAAGTTAATAGCCCAAATGATATGGTATTTGAATGGATACCATTTAATCAATTTAAAAATATTAAGAAAATAGGCGAAGGTGGATTTGCTAAAGTATATTCAGCGAAATGGAAAAATGGCCCATTGCATTATGATAAAGAATGGAAAAGAAGAACATATAAAAAAGTTGCTTTAAAGTGTTTAAACAAATCACAAGATATGACTGCCGACTTTTTAAATGAGGTACGTGATGTATGGAATTTATAATAAATTTAATTAGATATTCTTTAATATATTGACAAGCTTTCATACTTAACAGATTAGGGCATATTCAATAAATAAGATTGGTAGTAATATTATTAAAATATATGGAATATCCCAAGATCCGAAAACAAAAAATTATATTATAGTTCTTCAATATGCAGAAGGTGGAAACTTTAATGATTGGATAAATAAATGTTATAAACATTTTGACTGGAATAATAAATTACGAACACTATATAATATTATTATTGGAGTAAATGAAATTCATCAAAAACAGTTGGTTCATTGTGATTTTCACACAGGAAATATATTATTTGAATATGGGTATGTTAACCAATATAATGATACATATATTTCAGATATGGGATTATGTGGAGAAATTGGTAATGTAGACAAATCCAAAATTTACGGAGTGATGCCTTATGTAGCTCCAGAAGTGTTAAGAGGAAAACCTTACACCGAAGCGGCAGATATATATAGCTTTGGTATGATCATGTATTTTGTAGCAACTGGAAGACAACCTTTTTCTGATCGTGCTCATGATAAGTTATTAGCATTAGATATATATGATGGAATCAGACCTAAATTAAATGAATTAGAAGCACCAAAATGTTATGTTGAATTAATGAAAAGGTGTTGGGATTCGGTTCCAAACAATAGGCCAAATGCTATTGAAATAGAAAATATTATTTACTCATATAATTTTGGTTTAAACGGTGAAATTAAAAAACAATTTAAGGAAGCAGAAGAATACAGAAAAGCAAATATTTCATCTATTAAAACTAATCAGTCAACAACACATCCACAAGCTAGTAATATATCTCGATTATTAAACTCTTTTACGAAAGACCTTCCGAAATGCGATAATAATGATGATCATTCCGAATGTTTAGACTGTTCAATTGCTGATTCATAAACTGATTACAGTAGCTAGATTTATAGATTTCATTTATTTGTGTTTTTGTCCACAATCCTTCCAATTTATCAGGATATAGTTCAAGGTCTGTGCTCGAGTCCTTTTTCTTTTTTTTTAATATTTTACATTTCCAGATGGAGAAGTGCTTATATTGTAAAATAAATTTAGGAAATGATCAGCAGATGGGTTAAATAATTTTCGTTTTTGCGTAAAGGTAATAAAATTAGTAAATTTCTTTATTTATATATTTTTTTTTTTCGGGTAGATTACTATAACCAATATATAGTAGTTATAGGCTATTAAAAATGAAAAAATTTTTTACACTCTTATTATCTATTTAGTATTTTAGTATATTTATTGGATGTATATGTATTTTTGGTTCAAAACTGATTTATAGAGTATATGTAAAAATTTTTCTTTTACATCAATAAAATCAGTTTGTAATTGAGCAAAATCATCAAAATCAATTATATTCCTTCGAAAATGCTACGTAGATCCATTTCCAAATTTGGAAAATTCCGATTGATTGGAATACAATAATAGATAATTACAAATATTATTTATTTGTACCATATTATAAAGACATTAAAAAATATATATATGTACACACGTAAACATTTTCTTTATACAAAACGAATGAAAAGATAATAAGTCTCCGATAAAAAGAAAGGTAAAAAAAGATTTTTCGAAATTTCATTTTTAAATCCTTTATAGTAATTAGTATAGAACACTATTTTTGTAAAATGGTGTAATTATGTTGAACTTAATTAGAAATTTTTAATTTTACGTTTTGAAATTTTGTTGGGATCATCGTTCCACCGCTTTTATATTTTTCTATTTCTAAATATATAATAAATACAGTAACCATAAAAGAACCAAAAATAAAAAATTTGCAACTTACGTGAAACGTAAGAATGCAATGTAACGTTAGCCTTTGATTTTGTATAATCTACAATGTATCGTTTTTATAATAACAATATTTATTTAAAACAATAAGGAAATTTCCAACTACTATAAGGAAATTCACTTCTTCCTTACAAAAATATAAAAAAATAAATTTGAATACGAACAATGATAATGACAAAATCTATCATAGCTTTATTAAGCATTTTAATGTTTTATGCCTTGCAAGTATTTGCACAAAATTGTATTTTAACGGGAGGGCCTTATTCCAACAAAAAAAAAGTAGTAGTAAAAGTTAATAATACTGGATTTTATCCCGATTGTCTTATTGTTCGTGATGGACAAAGTGTTGTTTGGTGTATGTATTAATTTTTTTTTTATTAATATTTTGTTTTCATATTCTCATGAACAAAATTACTTTAGTATGGGAAGAAGTTGGAGACCATACAGTTACAAGCAATGCAGGACCCTTTGGAGATTGTAATGATAACCCAAGTCGTAAGTTTTTGACCGAAGCATAAGCGTAGGGCACTTTCATTTCATGTATTTAAATGTATCTAAAATTTTCATGACGTTTTCCAGAAAATGCTGAATTGTTTTCTTTATAGCTATATTAACGATAGATGAAAATGGGCTTTATGAAGGTGACGTAATCAGTGCGGGACCGTTCAAATACGATTCAAGCGACTCCTCAAACAACCTATTTCATTACAAATGCATTTACCAGTAAGTATATACATATACAGTACATGTTTAGCGAAAACAAAATATATCGATTGATTTAACAAAAAAAACTTTTTTTTAATGCTTAGTTGTTATGGTGGCATGTTTGGTATGATTAAAATTATTAAGAAGAAAAGATAATAACAAAATAAGCTGTAATTTAGTTACTATTTTATTATAATTAAATTTATTTTATTTGTATGATAATTTTTTTTTGGATTCGTCATGATAATAAAATGTACGAAATTTCGAAAAATAAAGCAATCTACTAATTTTACGTTCGTCCGCTAGTTAATTAAATTACCGTTAAACCTATTTTTAAAAGCGAAGTTTGTGATAAAAATGCAAAAAAATATACATTTCTAAAATGATATTGTAATATTCGGGCAACATCGACCTATAATAAAACGGAAAGTTACTGACATACATATTTACATGCATACTCGATCGTTGAAAAGTTTAATAAAAATTTACAAAATACTATATAGTTAAACATAAATCATTATTTATTTATTAGAATATTCCCAAAGAAATCATAAATGCAGGCTTGTATTGCAATTGTAATACAAACCGCAGGATGACTACCGATTTTCGCCAATCCCCAAAAACTGAATAAAAAAAAAGAAAAACATATTATAATAACTTTTTCCAGATTAACTTATTTATGTACATGGCGTGATTATTTTATTTAGATCAACCGGTTTAAATCCCAATTTGTAATCACATGATTTTAGTACTTGAACCTCACAATTGGCTTTTTAAATAAAGTTCCGCTCAAATTATAATATTTGAATATTAACATAGATTATCAGACGTCACATGGATTTTACGTAAATTTTATTTATCATAATGTTATGCTCTGTCATAATAATAAAATTATTGGATAATTTTTATTAAAAAAATTGCATGAACGGGTTCAAATAGGTAAACATATTTTTAATTTCTTTTAAATGAGTGAGAAAAATTGTCAATTTTGTTGGTTTATGATTTAGATTCCGTTAATTTATGATTATTTTTTGGAACGCTAAGAACTTTTTTTTTCAATATAAATTTATTTCGCTAGAATTTTTTCTGGTCATGATTCCTTATTGAAAGAAAGGATATTCAATATTAAATTAGAATTAGGAGAGTATTAGGTGATTATGAAATAATAGAAAAATTTAAATATAGAATATAGCTATAGGTGAAGAAACTGACATTTCAGTTGGTAAAATTTATGAATCATAAAAATATAATATATTTATATATAATATCAAGAATTTTAATAAGAAATATTGTATTACTGTACAGTACATGCAATATATCGCTTTTTTTAATATTTGTTATAAAATTTATAATTTTGTGCAATTGGTTCAGAATTTTAACATAACAGTACCTAAAATATTCATAGGTTATGTACTACTATTTTATTCTAGAAACTAAAAATTTAGAAACTTTATATTTATAAATTAAATTATTAATTCGACATTAGATGCTACGTTTCATATTTTCGTTGACGGATGTGAATCTTTTAATTTTCATGATTGTATTTATGTTACATCAATTAATTCAAATTACGTGGTACATATATTTGAACTTTGAAGTTACATGCGTGTGTTCCCTATCACGAAATAAATCAACGTATCACAAGAAAAACAAATACTAGACAATTAAATTACAAAAACAATAGACAAGAATTCCGTTTATAGAATTTGACGGATTTTTTTTTATTAAAAAGAGTTTATTTTTATTTACACCAAATGTACCACAATATTTACGCCTATTTTGAAAAGTATAAATAATATTTTTATTACACACGACAATATAATAAAGTAGGCACAGTTAGGTTAGCACAGACTACAAATAGCACGCCCCGTGAAATAAAAAATAATAATATGAAATCGTTTTTAAATTTTAATAAAGATTTTTTGGCACGTTTTTTCGACGAATAGAAATTTCCCAATGTACCGGTAGTTAATAACTTAGAATCAACATATTTGAGATTTATATATTGAATTTTTTGATACCTAAGGGTTTCTAAACTCATTTCATATGAATTGATACACCACTTTTATTATCAATAACGAATCCTTATGAAAATATCTCAATTCAGTCAATAAATATTTATAGGGAGAAATACTAGTAATTTCGAATCATTATTAATTTTAGGACATTTAGTTTGATAATCGACGAAAGAAAATTTTCAAATTCCTATATTTGCAAATTCATAAAAAAATCTTAACCAGTTAATCACTAGAAAAACAAAGTAATTTAAAATATGTTCACTGAACATGTTATGAAAGTTGAATTTTTTTTCATTTTTTTTCCCAATCGCATCATCTTATTTACCATCAATTTATATAAAATATACTAATCCTCATCAAATTTTTTAATTTATTGAATAGTACCATTAAAACAATAAGATATTACAAATTTAAGTTTTTGTCCTTTAGTATAAATTGCACATTCTTAACTCGTTTACTCAAGTTGGCGTTCTGAAACTCTCTATCAGTCCTTTATCCTAATTAATTCATTATATAAAATTTAATTTTAAAAATTTTTTATTTAAAAATTTCTATATTTTTCAATTTTGGAATATAATGTATCGTCATCAGTATTATATACAAAAATTAATTTAACATTAAGTTGACATCACTAGATTTGGTTGATTAAGTTGAACTATTTTAACAAGTAAGGAAGTATTCAATAAAAAGAAAATAATGGATAACTTATTATAATTCGTTGTATCCGATTGTCAATCTAGTTTCTTGGAAATTTAGCGCCATTGTATATTTTCTAAATTCATTTAATACTAAAATGATTTCGCTGATCATGTGAAATTTTTATTATTATCCCATGTTTACTAATTGGTCGCCAGTGATTTTTTTGATGATATATTCATGCCTGTAATTTTTCTGATGATATTTTTCATGCTCACGTGTTTTTATAGTTTACTTATATTTTTCCCACTTTTTCCCATCACTGGCGTTAGTCTCCATGAGATAAAAGAGTTATTTCACGTGTCGCATAAATATCATGACTCCCCGTGAAATAACTATTACTTAGTTTATTGTACAGATTAGTAAGTGTATTATCAAAATTTTGAGATGAACAGACATATTGTATGTAGTTAAAATATGAAAGGGAAAATTATTAACAATATCCTGCAAGTTGTCTTTCTTCATGGAAGAATGTATAAAAATAAAGAAGTCAGTTAATGTATGATGTACAATACGGTGACCAAAATAATTTCTGTGGTTTAATATCATAAGAAAAATTATCTAAGTTACGATTTATATAACAAAGTGGTTTGAAAAGTCTTTACTTTCTGAAATAAGTTAAAATTTCAAAAGCCTTTCAATTTCAGTATTTTATGAGAAGAGATTATTTTGAATTCACATTATTTTATAATGATTTGAGGGTATGAGCTGATTTAAACGTCTAATATGGTACCTCACTTTGCAAGATTTTACAAATTTAAAACTTGCTCAATTTATTTATGAAAAATTTAAGATATATCAGAAATATATTATTAAATTGTTTAAAAAAACTATTTCTTAACATAAAATATAAAAATAAGGTACTATATATAAATTAATGTAGTCTAATTCTAACAATCAATCATTCTTGTTGCATAATTTATATCATACAGTCTAAACAATCAGTAAAAGAATTAAGTGACCGAGATATATAGATAGCTTGTGGATGCGTAGTTGATTGATTATTTTCATTTGATAAAAGATTCGCCTTTCTATGTGCTTCAACTTCTTTGAATTGTTCTTCAATCTCATATTCATTATTTTGAAATTGTGAGATTGACTCATATATTTCAAAAGAATTTGGTCTATTTTTTGGATTTGGGTCCCAACACTTTTTCATTAGGTCAACATAATATTTTGGTGCTTCTAGTTCATTGATTTCAGGTCTAATTCCATTACAAATGTCTAATGCTAAAAGATTATTATGTGGACAATCAGAAAAAGGTTGTCTTCCAGTTGCTGTAAAATACATAATCATACCGAAACTATATATATCTGCCGCTTGAGTATAAGGCTTTCCTCTTAATAC
The DNA here is from genome assembly GCA_021464525.1 of Rhizophagus sp. LPA8_4_AMF. NCBI lineage: Eukaryota > Fungi > Glomeromycota > Glomeromycetes > Glomerales > Glomeraceae > Rhizophagus > Rhizophagus sp. LPA8_4_AMF. The sequence continues at coordinate 7,436 of JADRCO010001709.1, read as the reverse complement.
TTCAGGAGCTAAATAAGCCATAATCCCATAAATTCTTGTTTTATCAATATTATCAACTTCTCCACATAATCCCATATCTGAAATAGACAACATATTACAATCAAACATGCTTATGTCATTAATAAAAAATAGTATATTTCCTGTATGTAAATCACGATGAACTATCTTTTTTTGATGAATCTCTTTAAGTCCATTACAAATATTAAACAATATATTTATTTTAGACAACCAAGAAAAATTTCTGTAATTTTTCTTCATCCAATTTTTAAAGTTTCCACCTTCTGCATATTCAAGAACCATATTATATTCTTTTGTATTCGGATTTTGAGATAATCCATATATTCTAAGAATATTGTTATCATAATTGTTTACTGAATATTTTTTGATCTGTTAAACCATAAAAAAAAAAAATATTATTATGTAAAAACAATAGATTAAAATTTATAAAGAAAATTACTATACCTCATTTAAAAATTCATTAGTTATATTTTGTGAGTTATTTAAGTATTTTAAAGCAACTTTTTTATTCGCTTGCTTTTTATCTGAATCATAATATGACGGACCATCTTTCCATACTGCTGCATATACCGTAGAAAAACCACCTTTATCTATTTCTTTAATATTGTAAAACTGACTGTATGGTATCCAGTCAAATATAATATCATGGGAATCTTTGATTTTTGATTTCATTTCTTGAATTAAATTATCAATGTTTTCATTTCCACTTTGATTTTTATTTAAATCTCTCATGTAATCTATATCTTGAAAAACTGTGATGTATTCTCTTGTAATTGGATTTTGTGATATTCCATATATTTTCATAATTTTATTAATTAATAATTGTTTAACCTATTTTAAAAATTATTATTATAATGATAAAAGAATTTGAATTAAATTTATAGAGGAAGTACAGTACCTTGCTTAAAAACTCATCAATATTTTGTAAATGTGAACATTTCAAAGCAACTTCTTTATCTGATTCTCTGATATATTTCTTGTTGTTCCAAATGATTCCCCAATATAATGGGCCATCTATCCATTTTGCTGAATATACTGTAGAAAATTCATCTTTATTTACTTCTTTAATGTCATTAAACTGATTGTATGGTATCCACTCAAATATAACATCCAATGGATCATTGATTTCTATCTGTATATTTTGAATAAAATTATCACTTTTTTCATTTCCACTGGTCCAATTATGTAAATCTTTAATTTGACATGTCTTACACCATTTATAAGATATATTTGTATATTTTTCGTTACATTTTTCGCAATATACATCTTGAAAAGCCATAAGATAATCTTTCGTATTTGGGTCTTGTGATATTCCGCACATCATATTATTTTTAATAATTAAGGATTGTTTAACCTATATAATAAATAAGATTATTATTATTGTAAAAAGATATAAATTAAATTATAAAGAAATTTCATACTTTGTTTAGAAATTCTTCTACATTTTGCAAATTGTGTAAATATTTTAAAGCAAGTTCTTTATCTAATCCTCTTATATATTTTTTTTTCCTAATTTCCCAAAATAATGGACCATCCATCCATTTTGCCGAATATACTGTAGAAAATTTATCTTTATTTACTTCTTTAATATTATTAAACTGATTGTATGGTATCCACTCGAATACAATATCCCATGGGACATTAATTTCCATTTGTTTTTCTTGGATAAAATTATCGATTTCTTCATTTCCACTGGTCCAATTAAGTAAATCTTTAATTTGACATGTCTTACACCATTTATAAGATATATCTGCATACTTTTTGTCACATTTTTCGCAATGCATGTCTTGACTAACTACAATATAATAATTTGTAATTGGATTTAGGGATATTCCGTATATAATATTATTTTTAATAATTAAGGATTGTTTAACCTAGATAATAAATAAGATTATTATTATAATAAAAAGATTTAAAATAATTTATATGATAAGAGAAAGTTCATACTTTGTTTAGAAACTCGTCAATACTTTGTATATTATGTGAATATTTTAAAACAACTTCAACATCTGATCTTCTTATATATTTTTTATTCCAAGTTTCCCAATATAATGGCCCGTCCTTCCATTTTGCTGAAAGACTATCTTCATTCATTTCTTTAATGTTAGTAAACTGATTGTATGGAATTCACTCAAAAACATTATTCCGTGAGTAATTAATTTCTATTTGCTTTTTTTGAATAAAATTATCAACTATTTCATTTCCACTGGTCCAGTTAGTAAAATTTTTTCTTAAATAACTTATTGAACATTGTTTGCACCATTTATTATCTACGTTTGTATAAACTTCATTGCATTTTATACAGTATTTTTTATCCTTTTTTTCTTGAAAAGCCATTATAAAACTCCCTGTATCTGGATTTTGGGACATTCCAAATACTTCAAAATTAATTGAATATGCTTTAATCTATATTATATATAAATTAATATTAAAAAACACATTAATCTTATATAAATTACTGTACATACATACCTCATTTAAATATCCATCAATAGTATGTGAATAAATATTTGGATATTTTAAAAAAATTTCTATATCTGATCTTCTAACATATTTTTTATTCCAAGTATCCCAATATAAGGGACCACTTTTCCATTTTACTGAATATAACGTAAAAGAGTCATCCTTATTCACTTTTCTAATGTTAATAAACTGACTGTATGGTATCCATTCAAATATTTTACCATTGTAATCACTAATTTTTAGTTGTATTTCTTGAATAAAATTATCTATTTTTTTATTTCTACTAGTCCAGTTTGTAAAATTTCCTTTTAAACAAGCTATTGAACATTTTTTGCACCATTTATAGTATTTATCCGTATATTCTTTATTACAATTTTTACAGTATAAATCTTGAAAAACTATAATATATTCCATTGTAACTGGATTTTGAGATATTCCATATATTTTAAATTTAAGTAAATATTCTTTGACCTATTAGGTATTAAAAAATAAATTAATATTATATTTATAGATTTAAATTAAATTTGTGGAAAATTACGTACCTCATTTATTAATTTATCAATATCTTGTAAGTTATGTACTAAATGTTTAAAAAAAACCATTTCATTTAATTTTCTATTATATTTTCTTAATTTTTCATCCCAATATAATGGACCGTTTTTCCATTTTGCCAAATATGCTGGAAAAAAATCTACTTCATTAATGTCAAAAAACTGATCATATGGTATCCATTCAAATACTATTTCATTAGGATTATTGGTTTTATATTGTCCTTCTTGGATAAAATTGTCAAGTTTTTCATTTCTACTTGTAAAACTAGTAAAAATTTTATTAACCAAATCTGCTAGGCATTGCTTGCACGGCGTGCGTATAAATTTACATTTTATACAATAACTTTTCTGACGGAATATTTTGTAGACAATAATAAACAAGATAAAAAGGATAAAAAGGACGGCTACAAGAGTAGTAAGAGCGATAATAAGAACAGTATCCATCCCTTAATATTAGAAATATATTATGATGAATGATTCTGCAAAGCGAAAATGAATATTTAATTTTTAATTTTTTTATGTACAATGTATAATATATATTTATAAAATTATTAGTTCATGTTATTGTGCCACTGCGTGGCACATGACCACGTACATGGTTTACGCCAGCCTGCATTATTTAACGCCGCAATCTGAAGATCGCCGAAAAAATTCTGAATTTTTTAATATATATTTTTAAATTTTTACTACTAGAATCAAATCATATATGTCATCCGAATATCGGTCAACGGGTTTTATCGATCGGATAACAAACCAGATTTATGAGAAAAATGGTTTAATTATTAGATCCAGGAAGTAACGTGATGTTCACATGTAGAGTCGACAGATCATCTTTTTTGTGTTTACTGAGTGGCGCAGTCAAAGTTTGTACTTAAAAAAAATGGGTCGTGTTGCCTTAAATTTGGCTTCTTCAATATTTGGTTCGGCTATGAATTTTATTGTCATCGTGACAAATTTTTCTGAATTAAATATTACAAATACCTTTATAGTGTTTTATGTAAAATTTACGGAAATGTATCAACTATCAAATCGTTGAATCTTATTAAAAATTTCGTTTCGTATAGAATAATATACCATAATTACAATAATATATATAATCAATTTGGTATTTAATCAAATAATAATTTATAAATGAGGAGTAATACACGCACATCAATATGTCATATTAATTTTGATTTATGAACATAAAAATTTCGATTAAAAAATTATTTTAAAAGCTTGGTTGAGGCGTATGAACATTTTCTTGGGAAACGATCGCACATTTAAACAATGTAAGCCATTTATACTAAAATTGGCTACATCTTCGTTCAGCAAATGTGGTTGACAATTTTACGATTGTATTTATTAGCTAATCGATTGGTTTAATTCGTTCGCAAAATTTTTATAAATACAATTAATTATAAATGATAATCACCAAAAAAGTATAAAAGACGGTGTCCAATTGATAATTATATACTGTTAAATGATTAATTTTATTTAAATAAATCTGTTTTCAATGTCCTTTCAATGAAATCATCAGAGACTAATTTTTATTCTAATAAACTATTCTTACAAAAAAAGCCATGAGGGTTATGTTATTACGTGGCTTGGTTAATTATAAGCCTTAAAAGATAAAATTTTTTTTTCTTGATCAATTAAATTCTGTATTAATAATTTGATAACTTCTCGTATTCACGAGTATAGGTAAAATTCAAATATATTATGCTTAATTTGAAAATTAAAATAAAATTTTAAACCTTTTGAAAATAGAATTATCGACCAAATTTTTAATTGATCACGTGTAATAGATTTGATTGGTCATATATGTAAAATAGCTTGTAAGCCTTGCGTTATGTATTTTGCTGAACTTGTTTAATCATATTGAAATAGTTTAATAGAAATATTATTAGTAGTTATAAGTTTATTTCATTTTAATCAACTTCATATCTGATATGATTATTATTAAATTTGTTAAATTTCCGATTAAAAAGATGCATAACATGAATTGCCATCATAAGCCCATATTAAAAATACTCATACAAGAGTTGAGAATGAAATAATCCAAAATTTTATTATAAACACAACATTCTCTTGGACTTGGACTTATTAATATGATTATAAAAAAAAAGAAAGAAAATACAAAAAATGATAATTAATCAAAAAATTATGACAAAAGCTATTTTGGTTTTATCCTATTCCAACATTTTTTATCATGCGTGCAATAGCACAAGGGGAATATTTATCTACATTTACCACAATCGCACATACAACGGGTGACAATTTTTATCGTGAACCATAATGTCTTACTGTCAAGAATGGAAAATTTGTTGAATTGCGTACGTCTTTTATATTTATCTTTAATCCTTATTCGCAAACGTTCAAATTTTTTACTTTAAAAACAGTGTGGGTTGAAAATGGAAATCATACAATCACTACCAATGCAGGGTCTTTGGTGATTGTAATTATAACTAGAGCTGTAAATAATTCGTTAGTATTATTATTTTTAAAGTTATATTGAACATTTTTAAAGAGAGAGAAAAACAAACAATACATCAATCATAATGCCACAATAATTTATTAATTATACTAAATTTAATTATGAACTATATTACAAGTGCGATCTTGAGTGAGTGTTTTAATATTTAACTATAATGATAATGTAAGATAACAACAACAAATGATCGGCAAAATGATCGAAAATTTGTATATGTCCGCCCTGTTTTGTCGTACCGCAATAGAAAGGGACAGGACGAAATATGTGGTGGTGGTCAATTAGAAAAATTGTGAATTAATTTATAAAATATAAAAAATAGACAATTTTATAAAAAAAAAATTTAATAATATTTATTTAGCCTTAAATACTTTATAATTCATAGTTATTGTGACTATATATTTTTATTTAACTTTTTGTTATATTAATGCAGAAATGGGTTTTGTTAACAAAATGGTTTTATTTTGCGTTTATTTCACGTTTTTACGTTAAATAATTTTAAGCTTCGCAAATGTAGATCTTTATAATCTATCAGGTGATTTCTTGGTATTACAGAGGGTATGTTACAACTTTTTACGCCATATTTTCAGGCCGAAATTTGTTCAGTTTGTATTTATTAACGTAAAATTCACTATTCAATGTTTTTTAAAATTAAGAATTTAAAAACAATATCATCGTTTCAAGGCCCAAACCATGCAAAATGGAAAGTTTAGAATTGAATCCTAGAAATTGGACCAGTGGAAACGAAGAAATTGATGGTTTTATTCGATATATGCAGTTAAAATGGGCGCCATATAATCAGTTTAGCAACATTAAAATGATTGATAATGATGATTTTGCAGTAGCAACATGGAAGCATAACCAAAGCGATGTGGCTATTAATTTGAAATATTTATATAACTCGCAAAATATTACAACCCATGAATTACGTGACGAGGTATAAATTTATTATGTAAATTTTATTTTAAAATACTTTTTTTTAATATATTCATTGTTTTTTTTTTAAAAAAATAGATTAAAGAATATTCAATCAGTAAAACATATGGAATATCTCAAAATCCTGATACAAAAGATGTATATTTTTTACTACATCCTTCACAATATCTATCTTGAAGAACTAAAATATAAACTATGCACTATAGATGGTGTATCCCATGTCAAGTAAACAATTTTAAAGAAAATTTTAAAAATTGGACAAGTGGAAATGAAATAATTGATAATTTTATTCAAGAAATGCAATTAAAAATCAATAACCCAAATGATATAATATTTGAATGGATATCATATGATAAATTTAGTGATATTAAGAAAATAAGCAATACAATATATTCAACATTATGGAAAGATGGCCGAATGAAATATGATCAGAACAAAAAAGAATGGATAAGAGTACAAGTTGAGATTAGTTTGAAACTATGTAATTCAGTTGATGAATGTCTTAATAAGGTATGAAAATTTTAATATAATTTTAAGTAAATATTGTTTTATATATTAATTTTGTCATTAAAATAGGTTACAGAATATAAAAATGATAATTCTAAAATATATGGAATATCTCAAAATCCTGGTACAAAGGATTTTATATTAGTTCTTCAAACTAGATGCCTTTGTGAAAAGTGTGGTGAAAGGTATACAAATATGCGGTATAAATGGTGCAAACCATGTCAAATGTATTATTTGAAAAATAAGTTTACATATTGGACAAGTGGAAATGTAAAAATTGATGAATTTATTCAAGAAATGCAATTAAAAATCAATAACTCAAAAGATATAATATTTGAATGGATACCATATAATCAATTTAACGATATTAAAGAAAAATGTAAGACTGCATATTCAGCATTATGGAAGGATGGACCATTGGAATATAGTACGAATATACTTGCCACCCATTTAAATGGGATGGGACTCCCATCCCATCCCATCCCATCCCA
>JADRCO010001708.1:0-17445 GCA_021464525.1 Rhizophagus sp. LPA8_4_AMF | reverse complement strand
ATATAAATATATTGATTAATTAAGCTCACTAACTGTACCTAAATTGCCCTAGTTAAAATATACTATTATTTTAACCACATAATCAGACTTAGACAGTAATGAAACCAATAAAAAAGTAAAGTATAATAACCACCAGTGGAAATTTAGAGAATTACGTACAAAATTGTAAAAGTATATACTGTACTTAACTTGAAATAAATTGACGTAGTTGTCCATCTAAATGTTTCTATTTCTCGTAGATAAGCAATCAGTTGTATTATTTATTTGCTTTATAATCGATATTTTTCTCCACTAGATAAATCCAAAAAGTTTCAAGCGTTATTTAATGCTTTTCAATACAAAAATAATACTAAAACTACCTTAATCCCCAAAATTGAATATTAGTAAGTAATTGATATATTAAACGGATATTTTATAAGACATTTGTAAAGGACGATACTTTAGGACGACGATTTTTGATGAGCAAATAGTTATTTGGGACGTACAGTTTTAGTTATTATTATAACAACAAATAAGGATTAGTTCTATTACAGATTATTCTTTTCAATAAGTATGTAAATTATGAAGGAAATAACAAGTTATATAAGAGTTCCAATATGAATATGGAATATTCTGAAATTTGATATAAAATAATTTTTTTGGGAAACGTAATGCTGATTTTTGGTTTAGCACGTCACGAAGACTAACTATATTGGGTTCATTATTTTTATTAGAGTCCAAACGTAAATTCCAATTTAAATCTATTTTGTCAATAGAATATAATAAAAGTTTTTCTTTATAAAAATTCAATTGTTCTCAGGTGTATTTAATTTCCTTATCAAATTTAATAAACTTAATAATCGTGTATGTCTGAGAGTTCTTTAAGGATTAGATATTTTCCGGTTTGACTTTGTTTTCTTAATAGGAATATTATTTTTACTACTTTGTATAAGACCTTTTTTAATATAATTTCAATTTTCATTTATGTTGTCTTCTAACGCGAAATCAATACTCTTTAGATTATCCATTTTATCATATTGATAAATTTCTTTAATAATAATGTTCTTTTTTGAATGTGATAACGATTTAGTCTTCGGTCCATAATGAAAAAACTAACAAATTATGATCTGTATTTATCCAGTCTGATATGTTCAGAATAATAGTATCTTGTTGTTGCCGTTCCGTTGTCCAAATATATTCTAATCGTCTTGGAATATGATTCGATTTTACAAAAAAAAAAATCAGTTTTATACTAGATAATATTAATGTATCTTTTTAGTTTATTTTCCGAAAATGTTATATTAACATAACATTTTGATGTATATTTATTAACGTGCTCAAGCTAATCAGAAATTTGAATCTTTCTAATAGTTTTAAGTGATAAGAAAGAATGTATTAATTCTTTTAGTAGGTGAAATGTCATAGATAATTTTTATCAGATCAATATAAATTGTCGAAAATCATTTCTTTGTAATTAAGACTTTTGTTATTATCATAATCAGTATTAAAATCACCATCTCGTGATTAGTATGTTTTCCTTCAGATATAATTTCAAATAATTTATTTGCTATTTTCTTATTTAATTCTTTGGATTGTTAATTAAAATCTGTTACTACTCATAATATTAGATGATCCTTAATTTATTATGTCCTCCAAATATGCCAAGTCTATAAAACTATATAATTCTTCCGTCAAAAGTATCTACATTATATATATGTATTAACTAATTGTTTTTTATTATTATTCCTACACCTTTGACTATGGGGTTTTCGGTATTATGATGATAAAAAATGTTTATATATAAATTTTGCATTCTTATTATCTAACCACGTTACAGAAACTCCTAAGATATTAATTTCTTTTTCACTCATTAAATCTCTAATTAATTGTGTTTCAAATATGTAAACTGATTTATATTAATGTGACTATTGTTAATATATCTGTTAAAGTATTTTTTTTTTCGAATTTTCTTAAATTGTATTTAATGTTTTTAATTGTTCATAATATTGAGGGAATTAATAAAAGGATGTAAATTATATTTATTGTCATTCATCATCATTAGATGCCAAGTAATCTTCCCCTCAGATACTTGGTCGAGTCCTTGTTGATAAATAAGATTTTCATTCCTTTAATTGAATTTTGTGCTTCACTAACCATTTTTGCATTTGCTGCTAAAACGTCATCTTGAGCTAAAAGCTTTCGTTCAAAATCTGACATATTCATCAACTCGAACACGTTTGTTGGTACCTTGAGTATGTACGGCTCTTATTTCTACAACGGTATTATTGGTTTTTGACTTTTGAATTTTATTATCTATCTTCTGATTCTCTTTTAACGTTAGAAATTCATTCTTAAGGAACGATTGTTGACTTAATGATTTTTTCTAAATTCTTAGATAAGTTGTCCATTTGTTGTTGAATAATGGAGAGTTGATTATCTAGATCCCTTTGACGGTCTTTATTTCCAGCCATCGATCCGACCCTCCTGTTTTTTCTTTGATTGAAGTTTACTTGCTCTTGGTCACGTGACATTTAATTCCAAGGACAAAAGTCTTTATTAAACCCCTTGCGCAAATATTTCTGGCCGTTTTTTACTACTCCAGCATAGTTACTGGGTCTGTTAGGGTTCTTATTATTGAATTTTTTTCGAAATTCTCTTAGTTTTGTTTTCTATTAATTTATCATAGTCTTATTTCAAATACTTTTCGATCACGTGACATTTGGTTCCAAGGACGAATTAAACCCCTTGCGCAAATTCTGCTGGCCGCCTTTCGCTGCTTCAACATAGTTACTGAGTTCGTTAGGAATCTTGTTATTAAATTTTTTTCGAAATTCTCTTAGTTTTTGTTTTCTACTAATATATCTTGGTCTTTTTTTCAAATACTACTACAACAACCACATGTCAATTCTTGATTTTTGTAAACAATAGTTTTCTCCCCCGCAATCTCATCATTATCAAAATATACATACGCATAATTTGAAGGTCGATTATTGTTTGGATAAAACAATATTTAAATTAATAATATGTTGGATATCGATTTGGTGTGTATTGAAAAGCAAACCTGCTAGTTTCTAAATTCTACTATTTCTTTCTTCATTACTAGAATGATCATAACTTAGGATATACCAATATATACACTCCATGTTTTATCATAAATTTCTTCTGTATTTTTGACGCCTTCGTATGTAATAAAAGCTACTTGGTAAAGACCTCTAACTCTTGTATGATAAGGACTCAATTGAGAAAAGATACCTCTTATTTGCCGATTGTCTACTTCTAATGGGATCCTTACTATTTGAATTGTATGATCTATCATTTGTTCTCTTTCCTCTTCTATATTTCTTTGTTTTGTTTCTTCATATGGAATAATTTTTAATTCTATAGTTTCTACCGTTTCTTCTTCAGAATCATTTTTTTTTATTCTTTCTTTCAGCAGAAATTACTTTATTACATTTTTACACTGAAAATGACGATATCTTTTTCTTATTGTATCTGATGGTATGGGAAAGCTTGCTTTAAATAAAGTCTTGCACGAGTCGGTGTTCACTAAATTCAGAAGTTTGTAAGTTCATGTACCCAAACACCAAGTCTACCGTATAACGGGAGCCACGGGAGCCATAGTACCCAGATATGATACAGATTTCGGAGGTTTCTTACCATTGCGTGAGTTTTATTATTAGTAGATAACTAGCTGTAGCCTGTTGCGTTGCAACAAGATTAATTTATGCTAATGTGTTGCTCATCATATATAATCAACATATTAAAAGTCTACTACAACTTATGTTTTCATTTTTCAGTTTGAACCGAAAAAAAAATGAAAAAGTGATTAAAAAAAGTAGTAAAAAAACTATTGAACTAAAAACTAAAAAATGATCAAAAAAAAAAAAAAATTTTTTCGAATTGAATCAAGAAAAAAAAAAAAAAAAAAAAAATTTATTAAAAAAAATTTATTTTTTATTTTAAAAAAAAAAAAATTAAAAAAAAAAAAAAAAAAAAAAAAAAAAATTTTTTCAAATAAAAAAAAAAAAAAAAAAAAAAAAAAAAAAATTTATTAAAAAAGATTTATTTTTTGGTTTGAACTAAAAAAAATTAAAATAAAAAAATTAAAAGAAATTTTTCAATTTGAATTGAAGCAATAAAAAATGATAAAAAACTTTTATTTATCGAAAAAGAAATTCAAAAAACCAAATAAATTTTTTTTTGTTTGAAAAAAAAAGGAGGCCCGTAGATCTTGCACAACGATCTACTGTACATCCTCATCCACGTTGATTTGTTTATCGTACGATCATCGGAATGTTGAGATCAACATCCATTTGATTAGCCCTTTGATTAGATTGATTAGAAGAATCCGATTGAATTACTTTCAAAGTTATTATTTTTCTTATTTACTAGTAACTAATTGATATTCTTCGTCGTATCTGGGGTTTCCAAAATTTGTTTATTCATATCCGGAGGAATTGATAACGTGAAAACTGGTTTTCTATTAACCGTGCTTTTCTTTAGCTGTAACTTTAGAACGAGTTGCGTGAGAGACTTCAGACCCTGACATCTCGTAAAAAATAAAAACTAATTATGAAATAATATCATATTTATAGAAATAATACGAAAAATTTAATAGTATTTTTATAGGAACGAGAAAGTTGTTCATGTTCATGTACAAATCATATAACTTTTATATTAAAATAAAATAAAAGAAATAAAAAAACGCGATTACAGCAAAAGAATCTAGCTAACTAGTTATTACAAATGTTACAAATGTTGTGAGGGGAGAAGATCTAAATGCTCTTAAGTCCCACTGCCGGCCGATGGACTACCGGATAATAAGTTCAATAATTATGCGTAATACTTAAATATAGCTGCACTCATCATATTTTGAACAGTTAAAAACAAAAAATTTTAATTACAAACTTTGTTAGGCTCGAATCTGATATCGAGGTTTGTCTATATACGATCAAATCATTTTTGTATTTAATAGTTATTCGGCACGAAGTGCCGAATAACTGTGATATTGGGTAAATCAAATTTGATTGGTTGATCCTGGCTCCGCAGGAGTCCAGGATCGACTGATTAAATTTGATTCCCAATATCACAAGCTACCTTTAGGTAGCGTTAGTTATTCGGTGCTTTGTGCCGAATGAGTGATTTATCCGGTGTAACCATCAAACTTTTTTAACCTTTACCTGATACACATGATATTTTAACCATCACCAACTATAAAATACCGGATAAATATATATATTATTATTTTAATCACATAATCAGACTAAGACAGTAATAAAACTAATAAAAAAGTAAAGTTTAACGTTTGTAAAAATAATCACCAGTGGAAATTCCATTTGTTTTAGAGAATTACGTAATATACAAATTGTGAAAGTATATAATTTACTTGAAATAAATTGATGTAGTTATCCATCTAAATATTTCTATTGTCTCGTAGGTAAGCAAACAGTTATATTATTTATTTGCTATAAATCGACATTATTCTACTAGATAATCCAAAAAGTTTCAAGCGTTATTTAATGCTTTTCAATAAATAATACTGATCAAGATAAAGTTATTCATTACTTTTTGTGAGAAATGAGATAATGATTAGAATAATTCTTGAATAATACAATTTAATTCTTTTAATTCCTATCTCATACCAGGCATCCATATGGCATAATTATTGTCTTATAAGACTATTAAATAGGACAACTGTAAAGGACGAACGATATTTTTTTTAAGATCATCCGTATCAGACGAGGTTAAAATTGGGTCAATCTTTTGATGAGACAGTTTAGGTTATTATAAAAACAAATAAGGATTAGTTCTATTAAGTATGTAAATTATGAGTGAAGAATAATAACAAGTTATTTAAAAGCTATGGTTAACTAAATAAATTAAATAATTGTAAATATTCTGAAATTTGATATAAAAAAATTTTTTTGGGAAACATAATACTGATTTTTGGTTTAGTACGTCACAAAGACTAATTTTATTGGGTTCACGTTTAAAGTAAACATCTATTATTGTTTAAATTATGCCATATAAAAGTTAATTGCTTAGAAATTTACAAATTATCATTCACATGGCTATAAATGATCATTTTCGAATCAATGTTATCGATACTTTTGATAGTTACTCATAATCCTAGTTCAATGAAATATAATGCCAGGATCAACTTGTGCAAGGATCAAAATTTTGCTAAAAGTGTAAATCAGATCTAGCTTTTATTAAATGACATTGGTATCATATTGTTGATAATGAGAGCCGCAAATATTCAAGGTAAATTTTCTACAAACAACATAATTCTGTTAAATATATAACCAGGCACATGGGAAGCCTTATTATTATTTGTTTTACAAGAATTTATTTGCAATGAGAACACCTTATGATGTTAGTTATGAGCAATTAAATTATTAAGTAATTTATTCGATTTTAAAGGAAAAGTAAATCTAAAATTATATTAGTTTAAATTGTAACTATCATTGGTTTTATATAAAACGGTTCAAAAAGTATTCAGTTCGTATTTGACTATTTGTAAAGAAGCTGAAAATAGCCTTTCAAATCAGTGTCAATGTATTATTTGCCGCCATGACGCAGAAACTTATTGAGATATTGATATAAATGCTAAATAATTCAATTTACTGATTTATTAAATAATAATATAATGATATTTGATACATGGTACATAATATACACATTTATAATGTAAGAAATCGTTCATTTTCCAACTCAACTCACATAAATACCTCCCTATTTTCTAGTAATTATATCAAAACGGCAAACCCTCCCAGACTAATTGATTTTAAATAAATATTTCAAAAAAACATAAGACGTCATATATTAAAAAAATCTTTTAACATATCTTTAGATGACAATGTCTCAATCCTAATTTATGTGCTAAATAATAAATTTAGTTATAAAATATTACGACTCAAAAATTTATCATCTATCAATTGAATAAAATTTATTTATTTAGTACTGTATATAATGAAACAGATCTTCAAAACAATAAACAAATACCTGATATATGTAGATCATAAGATAAACATTCAATATTATTTTTTGATGTATCTAACGGCTTAGTTTTAAAACTACAATTACAATTACACTTAATAGATTTTAATTTGATTTTTTTACAATTTTGTTTCAAAAAAGCAGGCCCATAATTAGTTTTTTGTTTAGAATATAAACTAATGAATTTTGGAGAAGAATCAGTAACGTCATTATTAAGGTTAATATATGGTCCCCCAAAAATTGGATGTTCAAAAGGATAAGTATTACTAATACAATAATTTGAGATAAGTGTGTAGAAAGTAAAGTTAGGCAATTCTACATAAATATTATTTTTTGAACAATAAGTGAACGTGTATGCTCCAATTTTATTTTCTTCCTGGGCATCATAAAAATGGTGTCCGATAATGAGAGAACTATTTGAAGAGTCTAGTTTAGTAAATACAGGAATTCCTAAACAGAGAGGAACGCTGACACATGGATTATATTCAAAATTTAATTCTGTATTAATCATAACTTGACTGCCCAACGTATTTTCATTTTTGAAAATCTTTAATTGAGTATTAAAATCTGAAATTATGAAATTAAAGTCTACGTAATATCCAATTACCATCCATCCAATTTTTATCTTGCATTGACGTCTATTAAATTTTTTCTGAATACAATGAATTAATAGACTTGGTTTTCCACCCGGTGGACAAAGTACTTGACAAGTGAAAAAATCACCCTTTGACTCTGTCATATCAACAACTGTCGTAAAAACATTGCAGTCTGCTTCTTTATTTTGGATAATATTTGAGATATCTGGAGGTATATTAAATCCTAAAATTTTTGGTTTTCCGTACTCTTCTAAGTAATAACTAAATTCTACAAAGTCTGAATGATGGATTCTTTTCCCAACAGACTTAATAATTTTTTTACGTAATTCATCAGATAAGATTTGAAAGATGCTAATAGGATTTTGATATTCTATGCAATCCCAATTATTATAATCTTTTAAAGATTTAACCCACTCTTCTTCATTAAAATTTTCAAGACTATTAGGTGACTCTCCTCCAATCAATTTTGTACAGTTATATTTTTGATAGTTTAACTTTCCTTCTGAATAGTTGGAAGTACTTGACATACTTGCTCCAAACACCCCTCCTGCATTTGTATTCATAGCAATTTCTTTATAATTTTCTGCAAGAAGTCCATTTGACATTATATGTTCATTAATGTGAGCTCTACCGCCTAAAAAAATTTTCGTAGGGATAAATTGTCCATATTCCTCAGTTATTTGTTTAAATTTTTTAGCCGGGTCTTCAGAATCTATAGCATCTTTTACCATGTTAATAAAATCCGGGGTTGGTTCTAAATATTTAGTAAATTCCAAAGATGCTTTAGCATACTTTTTAAAATGATATGAACCACTAATTTCAGAATTAGATTTTTTATTTTTCGAATTTCCAATTGACATTCCTAATTTTACAAAATTATCTACATTAATATCCGCAGCAAAAAACAAATTTGTTATCTTCATTCGTTCTTCTGTTGATTTAAATTCACCCTTATCCACTCCGCATCCTTCTGCACCAATTTCTTTCAATTCACAATTTTTTATTACAAATGCTCTTTTATCTGCTTTCTTAATTTCATCAGGAGTCATGGTACATCCATAATCCAATTTACATTTATTTATAAAAGTGTTCAAATCAATGTTGGTTATAATATCACATTTTATATATAAAATATCTTTGTCAATAATATCGCTTAAGGTAAGTTGTTCCTCAACTTCAAATCCTATTTCGGCAAATTCGTAGCTTTCACCATCATTTACAGAAAATTTTTCTAAAAAGTTAAATTGCTTATAATTCTTTTTGAGTGTTTGACGAACTGTTGATAATTTTTCTGCAGGATTCAATAGAATTAATTTAGATTCTTGTGTTGGGGAATTATTAATTTTTATTATAATTTTCTTATTAGGAAAATATTCAAGTTTAGAACCCATTATTCGAATTGTCGTTTTTGCAAAGAAAAAAAAAGGCGAGAACATATGTTTTTGTCGCACAAATTATTTGCTACAGAATCTTGAAATTTGAACGCCAAATGTTTGTATACCGTGTGATCGTCCCTGTGCGTTTGTAACTTGTACTGTATTACCATAAAACATGGTCATGCGTAATAGTGCCCATCTCACTTTAAAAGAGACAATATTATCGTGCCATTTCATTATATTATTTATTGTCGTGCACTATACTTTATTTACGTTTGTGATAAAGTGCAGAAAAGTTGTATTCTCCACAAAAAATCGAATTTTTTTTTTTTTTAAAAAAAAATATATTTTGTTTCGCATACGGAAACCTTATTATGATCGACAATACAATTAAGTTAAACGCCAAATTTTTGTATAACCGTCTAATGTGAACAAAATACGTTATCATTGCAGTATTTCTAAAAGAAGCGATGAAGAATAATTTTAATTAATCTAATTAATCTAAAAAAAATTGCGCCATATCACATGTCATATCGGATTAAATATTTATTGTCGTTACACCCTATTTACGCTACGATAAAAAATATTGGTTTCATTACGCTTATCTTAAAATCGAAATAATAAAGCGATTCTATATTAGAATCAAGACGTCATCAAATGGAATTAATTCAAAAGTTTGAAAAGTGGAAAGAATATAATGAATATCAGGTAAAAACTAGTGTTATTATCGTTATTATGGCGGATAATATAAATTTAAACATTAATTACTCTATTATCATTTATTTTAATAAAAGGTGTATGTTAAAATTTCTTTTGTTGAATCAGAAGATGTTGACAAAAAAGTCATTAGTATGAAAGATTTAGAAAAAAGAAAAGAAGTATATGGAATATGTGCAGAATGTAACGAACCTGGTACCGGAAAAGGATGGTGTCAACCTTGTAATGCTAAAAGGTTTGAGAAAAATTTTAAAAATTGGACTAGTGGAAACGAAGATATTGATGAATTAGTACAACATTCACAGCTTAATGCTGTGCATTGTACAAAATGCCTCGAATGGATACCTTATGAAAAATTTCAAAATATTACTTTTATTACTGATGGAGGTTTTAGTAGAATTTACTCAGCAACCTGGCAAGAAGGATACATTTGTTACTGGGATATTGAAAAAGATGATTGGAAAAGGAATCCTGAACAAGTTGCATTGAAGATTTTGAAGAATTCTTCTGATAATACAAAGCTTTTGAATGAGGTAATCATAAATAAAAAGATTATTAATATTCATTAATTATATTAAGAAATTTTATTTTTTTATTTGTTAGGTTAAATCTCATCTTCAGATTTATGTTAGTAATATCGTTCAATGTTATGGAATAACAAAAGATCCAAATAATAAAAATTATGCACTGGTTTTAAAATATTATAGAGATGGGAATTTGAGAGATTATTTAAAACAATCTGGAAATCATATAAGCTATGAATTAAAAATTGATCATTTATTACACATTTCAAGAGGACTACTAAATATTCATACCGCTGAAAAAATTCATAGAGATCTTCATTCAGGAAACATATTATTTGATGGTACTCCATATATAAGTGATTTTGGATTATGTCAGCCAGTAAATTATGAAGGACAACTAAATCCTTATGGGGCAATAGCTTATGTAGCTCCGGAAGTTTTACGTAAAAAAAAATATACGAAAGCAGCAGATATTTACTCATTTGGAATATTAATGAACGAATTATTATCCGAATATCCTCCTTA
The DNA here is from genome assembly GCA_021464525.1 of Rhizophagus sp. LPA8_4_AMF. NCBI lineage: Eukaryota > Fungi > Glomeromycota > Glomeromycetes > Glomerales > Glomeraceae > Rhizophagus > Rhizophagus sp. LPA8_4_AMF. Next base: position 6,729 of record JADRCO010001708.1, on the reverse strand, counting down.
TAATAATATTTCTTACGAACAACATTATTTATTACTTGATATAATACGTGGATTTAGGCCAAATATTTCTGAAAATACACCAAAATTGCTTAAAGATTTGATCACTGAGTGTTGGCATGCTGAACTAAAAAAGAGACCGACTGCTAAGGAATTATATCAAAGATTAAATGTATGGAATAAACAAAAATACGAGCCTAGTGAAATTTATTCTCAAATAAAAGAATGTGAAAAGTTTAAAAAATTTAAAAAAATATCAGCATTTTCAACATATTCACAAGAAATTCATAGGAGCAAAAATATATCAAAAGCAATAAATCAATTAGTTGCATCGTCATCTTTACAATTTGATTTAGGTAAAAAATTTAATTTCACTTTTATTAAAAAATTTTATTTATATTTATTAATTTATTATGATTACTATTTAATATTTACGATATTAACAGATCAAGACACAGGTAAGTTTTATTATATTTAGCTATTAATGATCACCATTAAATTATTTACATTATTACTTATTTATTCATAGATTCGGAAGATTTGGATCATTGCTTGGTTCATGATTTAGGTAAGATTTATTTAGGAAATGTTATTTATATCTTCTTTTTCCTATAAAATTTAAGTTTATATTATAAATCAAAACTTATAAAAGATAAGGAAACGGGTAATAAATCAGGAGATAATAAACCAGGGCAATCTCAAGATCAAAACCATTTTAGGTAAACTTTAATTTTAATATTTAATTCTATTAATCGTCATTAACTAATTTTAAATTAACTTAGGCAAATTGAAAGAGCGAGACTTGTTGAATGGTTTGAAGAATCAATTAAAAATAAGGAAATTCCTTATTATGAATTTCAAGACTTTAATGATATTTCTGTTATTGTATCTGGAAGATTTGCTTCAGTTTTTTCCGCGGGTTGGAAAGACACTCAATTAAAATTCACAATTAAAAAATTTGCTACTATGAATGAGGTTACTAATGAAGTTATTAATGAGGTTCGTTCATATAGATTAAACTTAAAAATATAATTATTATAATTAAATTGTATTCACTTACAAATTATTTATCTTCTAGATAAATTTAATGAGGAAAGTTCGCCTTCATCCAAACATAATTGAATTCTGCGGAATTACAAAATCACAAGGTAAAGTAATAGTCATATAGAAATTTAATATTATATTGTTAGATCTTATATTTACGTGTTAATTTTTTCTTTTAGATGAAGTAACCAAAGAAATGAATTATTTGCTTATTTTTGAATATGCAGAAGGTGGCACACTTCATAATTATTTAAAGAAAAGCTTTTCTTCATTAAATTGGCAATATAAATACAGATTGGCCCTTCAATTATCAAGCGCGATAGAATGTTTGCATGAAAATAAAATAATACACAATGATTTGAATTCAAATAGTATTCTTATACAGCAAAATTCAATTAAATTAGCGGATTTTGGAATAAGTAAACGCATTAAATTTGTTGATCAAATTGCATTAACATTCAATACAATTCCCTATAATGATCCGAAAGGAGGAGAAAAGTCACAGGACGTAGGTTCATCAGAAAGGAATGAGCAGACGTTAAAGCTGGAAAAAAGTGATATTTACAGCGTTGGAGTATTGTTGTGGGAATTATCTAGTGGAAAAAAACCTTTTACCGATAGAGAATATAATTCCATTCTGGTCGAGGAAATTGCAAATGGATTAAGGGAAAGTATGGTAGAGAACACACCCAAAGAATATTATAATCTTTACTCAAGTAAGTATTTTACAGTAAAATTGCTATATTTTTTATTTTATTTTTCTAAATAAAAAAAAAACTTTTATTAGGGTGTTGGGATGGCGATCCAGATAGGAGACCAACAATTCAGGAAGTTGTTACAACATTAAAATCAATGATTTCATCTCTAGATTCAGAGCAAGTAAAAAATTTATCGTCTAAACAACAAATAATTCAACAATTCAAGTTGAATCATGGGTTATTCTTGGATGGGTATAGTATAAAACCCAGCGAACGCGCTATATTTTCTGAAGATGGTGATTTAAATATAAGTTTATATGAAGGGCAACCTTTAGTGTATACCTTTATAAACGATCATAACTCGCACGTAAATTTATTGAGTTTCAAGTACGATGTTAATGATGTTGAACTTAACAAATATCTTCGACCATCAGATATATGTATTAATTTTCCGGTCGCTGAAATTACTTATAGTGCTGATTTATTAGCAAATGTTATGGAACATGAGTCATATGGTCACTTATTTGCAAGAAAAATTTTGGTTGGTGGTAAATTATTTATTGATGATTTTAAATCTGCCACTTCAACACAAATCAACTCTTTTAAATTTCTCTTAACTTGGATATACGATTCAGCTAAATATAGCAAGGAAAATCCATTTAATAATTTATCCGATTTGAATTTTTTACCTAAAATAAGAACATTTGCTGAAGAAGATTTAAACACGTGTGAAAAATTAACCAATTGGATGAATAATTTGTATCAAAATGATGTAGTTGATTTAATTTCTTATAATGATCTCATCCCCATTTCTAAATTAGGATCAATCACGTTATCATCGATAGATGAAAAACAGCCTGGAGTTTCTAATTTCAAAGAGAAATCAAATTTTCATGAATGGGTTGGAGATTCAATGTACGCTAATCTGACAAAATGGATCAATGAAAAATATCTTATTTGTGGTCTAGTAATTAATAAGCATTTTGAATTAGAACACAGCAATAAAGTTGCTATTAATTTCCTTAATATTCCTAATGTAGATTCAAGTGATAAGTTTTATTTGAAAATCATGAGTCCAACAACAAACTTTGAAGATTTTTTAATATCCAATAATATTTTTTCGACGAATAATGTCAAGAATATAAGTTCTTTTCCGTTTGCTAAAATGCTTGCTGAAATTAAAAATTGTAAAGATTATGCACATTTTCTAGTAAAACGTGAAAAATATAAGATTAGGTTCGATAATATTATACCCTCAGAAGGATTTAAACAAGCCATAGAAAATGCACTTGAAAATATGAAGCCATTCACACATCTACAAAATGTTTTTGCTGAGTATGGACATTTTTTTCCACTAAGTGTTGTTGTTGGAAAATCTCTTAAAAATATTTTGCCAAACTCCTCCTTGTCTTATACCTCCGACGAGATTGATTTAAAATCAACATCATTAGAATCTTTAAATTCGCAATTAGATAATTTAAATATTTCATACCTTTTAACGACAAAAGGAAATGTAATTGAAAAAAGTTATTTATCTAATTGGATTCAAAGTACAGATGATAGTTTAGAAATTATTGAATTTGAAGATGTAATTTCTTCATATGATATTCTTGGAGTAGAACAAAAGAGGAAAGTAGATGTTATTTTAAATAGACAAAATGACCCTAAAATTATAATGACAGGAATTGAAGAATTGAAAGACTTAGATGTTAACAATACTGAGCATTATAAACGAATAAATATAAAGCCATCATTCGAGGATGAAAACTATGAAGTCTTTGGATCAGTTATTTCGAAAAATAATCTGAGATTAGGAGATATTTTGATTACATTTGAATTATATGATCTTAATGGATTTTCTTCAACGATAAAAACTTTAAATAACACAAATATTGATATTAGAGAATGTTATATTTTGTGGATGATTATTGGAAATCCTTCAAAACTATCAGTTTTTAGCCCAAGGAATCGAGAATTACAAGTTTATTGTATTAAAGAACCTATTACATTACAACGTAATAATTCTTGCTACCCAATAAAAACTCCTTGCCAATTATCCGAAGGATGTACAATTTTCGTCAATGTTTATTGCTCAACAGCAAATTTTAATCCTATAAATATTAAAATTAATATAGTTGGATGGTCAGAATACTGTATTTATTTTCAAATACTTAAATTAAATTGTAATAATTCAAATTTGGAGAATTCGGATGATTCAACTATAGTTTCTGAAATTCGTGATCAACCAGAAGGTGATATTGACCTTTTAACAAATGTTGAAATATCTATCTGTATTTTATCATCCCATCATGAAAATTTGAGTATTGAGAATAGGAAACAGAAGGAATATGCTTTAGGTTTAGTTGGACACGGTTTAAATATGAATAGTAAAGGTAAGATTTTATTTTGATCAATCATTTTTTCAATTTTCAAATTTAATTTAATTGCTTTAATCAACACTTCAATAGTTATTCCATCTACAAAATTTGTTCCTTTAATTTCTGAAATTGTAAATAATTTTAATGAAATCGTCAAATTAACACAAGATGCTGAACATAACAAACGAACTTGTGAAATATTAAAAGAACGAATTCATGCTGTAAACTTAGATCTTGAAGTTCGAAGAAATAGAGAGGAACTTTTTAATAATAAAAATTATTCAAATTTACGAGAATTAGTTGATATTATAAAACGAATTAAAAAATTTATATCAGAAATTTCTCAAATGAAAACTTTGGTGAAATATATTAGAGAGAAAAATCTTGAGAAAATTTATAAAGAATTATGTGGAGAATTTGTTAGTTGTATTAATTTATTGTCTTTTTCTATTGACGTTAAAATTGTTGATGGTAAAATTACTGATGAGCAATTAGAAGTCGGTCAAGCTTTACTAACTGCAACTGAGAGTGCTCCAGTATTTGTTCTATTCACAAAATTTCTTCCCGTTATTAGAGAAATTGGAACTCTATTTGATGAAATCATCGATTTAGTAGAAGCTGCTGAACATAATAGACGAACTTGTAAAGTATTAAAAAGCCGAGTTAAAATTGCAGAATCAGTCGTACGAAAACTTAGAGAAGAAAGAGAACTTTAATAAATATTTTTTTATTAGTAAAAATTATTCATATTTACAAGATTTGATTGATATTATAAAACGAATTAAAAAATTTGTATCAGAAATTTCTCAAATGAAAACTTTGGTAAAATATATTATAGCGAAAAATATTGAGAAAACTTTTGAAGTATTATGTGCAGATTTTGATAGGTTTTTTAACTTATTGTCTGTTTCTATTGATGCTAAAATTTTGGAACGATTAAAATTCATTGATGATGAGCTTAAAGAATTAAAAGCTGATCAAGATGATTTAGCTAAAGTAAGATTAAAAAAATTGACATTTAATTGAGTATAAAAATTAATTATAAACTATTATTTTTAATAATTATAGTATCTACAAGAAATGGTGACTGGTATTGCGACTGATGAAAAAGATATTGGGGATGATACAAAAGAGATTAAAACCCGCCTTACAGACTTAAATAATCAGTTTTCTTCTACAATTGTAAAGGTCAATGCAATGAATATTACAATGGAAAAATTGATGAATGAGTCTTCTCGAAATCAAACAAAAATTGATAATATCTTTCAGGTAAATCCGCTAAATTTATCTGATTATAAACAGGATGATAATGAGAAACCACGTAAAGATGGACGTGTAACTAAATGGTTTGACATAAAAATTGAGTGTGATGAAGTCGCTTTTAAAATTATCTCTGATAAAGGGGACCAAAGGATTGTACAAAATCAAGTTACAATTCTTAAAGAGCTTCATAGTTTCCAAAACATCATAAAATTTTTTGGACTTATTTGTGAGGGAAATAGTTGGTATGTGGTGACTGAATGGGCCGAATATGGTAATTTACGTGAATTTTATACAATCTATAAAGATCAATTCGACCTTAGATTAAAATTACGTATATCTCTTGATATTGCTCGGGGATTAAATTTTCTAAGAGCTGTAGAGGTAATTCATAATAACAATTTATCCCATTTTTGAAATTTTTTATTCAAGTATTGAATTATTAAATTTATTTTTAGATTGTGCACCGTGATATTAGAGCTGGAAATATATTAATTACACTCAATCGGACAGCAAAAATTGCAAATTTTAAATTAAGTCGTTATTTAACCGCAACTACATTAAATCATAGACAAAATTTAGAGCGAATTCGTTACTGTGCACCTGAATTGTTGTTAAGAACACGAGACTACAAATATGATAAAAAATGTGAGGTTTATAGCTTTGGAATACTACTTTGGGAAATTGCTGAAGAGAGAATTCCATATCAAGATAGTGAGGATATTTTGGAAATAACTGATAAGGTATATTATAAAATGTACAGAGAACCATTTTCTGAAAATAGTCAAATGCCAGAGGAATTTAAACAATTAGAAACTGAAGGTATGTAAAAGAAAATATTTTAAATTATAACTTTATTTGTTGGACTTAATTTCTTTTTTTTTTATGTATTTTTTAGCTGTTTATCAAGACCCAGAGTTTAGGCCAAAAATTACAAAAATGTTAGAAGTTCTTAGAAATTGTAACATACTAGTTCCTACTGCTTCTGCCATTTCAAAACCCAAACGGCGCAACGCCTTGTTAGTTTCTACTGCCACTTCAAAATCCCAAAAAGCATTCAGCATTGATCAAGATGCATATGCGCTTCCAAGCAATTTACCAGATTTTGAATCATTTAAATACATGATACTTACTGATGCAGCGAAACAACATAAGTTGGTGAAAAATGGTAAAATTGTTGGAGATTTAAATGCTGCATATAAATGTTTTGAAGCCTATGCGAATTTTCAAAATACAACAATACATAATCGAATCACGGCAAAATATTATAAAGCAGTTTACCGTATAGCGCTGCATATAGTACCCCCGGTACTATTCAAAAAAGCCAGCCTAGATTGAATAGTACCCGGGGG
>JADRCO010001707.1:0-17450 GCA_021464525.1 Rhizophagus sp. LPA8_4_AMF | reverse complement strand
AAAATGTGATATTTAGTAAATTAGTAAATGATCGACAGTTGATCATTTTTATAGGTGACATAACCGAAGTGAGCCAAATCGGCCCATATGATTACAAAAAAATCTGTGATACAAAATCAAAAAAGAAAATAGAGGATAGTCATGTGAGGTTACGTAAGTGGATGGAAGGAAGGGAAATTGCGGGTTACCACAAATTAATTGTCCTTCGCTTCTCTCTGGACAAATTTACTATAAAATTTGGCTACCATCTGAATGATAATATTATTATATGATGTAAATTTATGTGTAGAACAAGTTTCATTCATGTTAAAAGGGTTGATCAGATATTTTTTAGGAAAACATTCGTGTACCCCATGTTAAGATTATCAAAAATTTAAACTTTCCGATTTTACCCCATTTACCCGAGACGAGTTTCTTAACCGACGAAAAAAAAATTTCATAGTTGGAAATTTTTTAAAAATGTTGTTTATAGTGGTTCCAATTATTATGTTATTATTTCATCATTATTTTAATACAATTCCACCAATTTTTCAAACAATATTTCAAGCAATTTCGATATTATTTGCAAATGTATTAATTGTAATTCCAATCTCTATTATTTTATTTATTCGAGATTTAGGAAATGTATTCTTTAATAAAGAAAAATCCGTAGACCCAAAAATTATTTTAATCACAGGCGCAAGGTATTTTTTAAACAAAAAAAAAAATTAATGGAATTTACAATAAATAATAAATCATAAAATTCGCTTTGTGTTTTTATAGCTCCGGAATAGGTGCATCTATTGCAAGAGAATATGCTAAACCTGGAGTTATTTTAGGTCTTCTTGCACGTAGTGAAGGTTCGTTATGTTTAGATTCAAAGCTGAAATCGACACCAATTACATAAATTAAAATATTTTCTAATTTTTTTAATAGATAAGTTAAGTAAAGTAGCGGAACAATGTATAGAAAAAGGTGCAAAATGTGAAATCTTGAAAATTGATATTTCAAATATTGAAAGTTTAAATAAAGCATTGGAAGATTTTGATGACAAATATCCAATCGATTTATTATTCGCTAATGCCGGTAAGCCATAAAACCTTCTCTTGGTCAGTAAATTGAACGTTACAACTAAAATTCGTATATAATTGTAGGTCAATTAGCTGCTACAAGAGATAATTTTGGTAACGTTAAATGGGAAGATGCATATAAACCTTATATTGATGTCAATTATGTTGGAAACATTGCAAGTGTATTGACTGTTTATAAACGAATGAAAGAAAGAAAACGTGGTCAAATCGCAAGTACGTACCTTTTTCTTCTTTTTATCCTTTTCAATTATTCTTAAATTCTAAATTATATGCTTTTATCTCCCCTTTCTACTTTTTGTTTTATAGTTACATCTTCAATTGCGGGATGGTTTAGCCCACCAACAACAGCATTCTATAATTCTATGAAATCTGCATTAAATACATTTGCACGTGATCTTTTTTATATTGCTAAACCATATAATGTTCACATCTCACTTATAGTACCAGGATTAATTGAAACTAATATGACGGCACACCCAGATCAACCATTTCCTCATAATTCTAATCGTTATGAAAGTGCCGATAATTTAGCAAAAATCATTAAATACCAATTGTCTTATAATGCATTTCATATTGGTTGGCCTTATTTTCAAAATATAATTACTTTTACTATAGCTACTTTTCCTATTAGAATTCAATTATTAATTTCTAATATGATGGGTGATCATATGACAAAAAATGGTAAAAATATTGTATTAACATAGTATATCAAGATTTATTTAAAACTTATCTTTAATATGTTATCTGTTTTTACTTTCGGAATTCCAATGCTTATTTATTTAAACAAATTTGAAAGATGATGACAATAAAATGTTTTTGTTATCCAATATATAACTGAAAGTTGCGAATTTTTATTGGCTGACGATCACGTAAGCTAACTACAAAATTTCTAAACCCTTACGCTTCGCTATATAGAATATACTTAAACGTTACACTAAGAGTTTCATTGCTGATTCTTATTTTCAAAAATTTTATTCCTTTTTTCCCCAAAGATGAGTAAATTTCCAAAATTAGTTGATGATTGCTTACAAAATATATTCGAATATTTAAGTAATGATTTAAAAACATTACACTCATGCGTTCTTGTTAATAGAAAATGGTGCCAAATTGCAATTCCAGTTTTTTGGAGAAATCCATGGGAATATCGACGAGTAGGATTATTAAAAAAATCTTATACTATAATCAACACATTTATTTTAACATTACCAAAGGAATCTCAACGAAAATTATTACAAATTGAAATTATTCAACATTCTTTTCTAAAAAATCCAATATTTGAATATTCGAAATTCTTACAAAGTATAGTTTTACATGAATTAGAAAATGATATTAAAATTTGGATTCATCATCAATCAAATCAATTTAAGCAACGTAAAAAGAAAGTTACCAAGAATTTTTCATTGATTGATAATTATAATATAAAGGGAAATGAACAAATACAGGATTTTAAAAGGAATAAAAAGAATTTAATGTATGAATTACTTAAGTTCTTTCTTATTCATTCACAAAAAATAGAGAAAATTTACGTATCAGATTTTAATTTTTCTTTTATAATGGAAATTATTAAAAGAGAACCATTAGCAAAGAATTGTATCTCTAATTTACGATATTTGCAAATTGGATCTCATATGCTTCCAATATATTTATCAACTTTATCAGAAATCTCAAATAATCTTGATCATTTAGAAATTGTAAATCATAATTTATGTTCTGAAGAATTAAGAAATTTTATTACCGTGCAAAATAATTTAAAAGAATTAACAGTAGAAGCTGGTATAATTAGATCAATTAATGATCCAAATACTAATAATACTATAATTGAAATTTTAAAAAAAAAATCGATTACTAAACTTACTATTAAGGATTCACCTAGTATGTTCATTATTTTGAAGGGTTTTGAAAGTTTAACGGAATTAATTATAATTTATAATAACAAATATTCTATAAAATTTTGGGAACATATGGCAACAATATCATTAAAAAATCTAAAGAAATTTATTATCAATAGTAATAAGATTTATTATGATATTATTACACAATTCATTGATAATTCTTCTTGTGATTTAGAACAATTTATCATCACTACTACTACAAAAGTTGAAAATCCATGTGATATTGGATTATATATCAATTCTATAAGTAATAATTGTCCAAGTTTAACCATATTTAAAGGAGTAATTAGTGAAAGTAATGTACTTGAATTGTCTCAATTATTAAAAAAATGCATCAATTTAAAAATTTTACATCTTTATCCAGTAATACAAAATGTTAAGCAAAAAATATGTCAATTTGATAATCTTTTAAAAGAGATGATAAATATTTCTTCAAATAATTTATCCAAATTATATTTAGAAGATGGCTGGAAATTAATATTAGTGGAATATTTTAAAAATTTTATGGAGAAAAGAGAATTATTAAGATTAAAACCAATTTCTTTTTATGCTTATAAAAATTTTGCTTATAACTCTTCAATATTTTTAAATATTTGTGAAGATTATAAGCAAAAAGATTATTTATTAGATTATTATTTTTACAAGTAAACTGAAGGTTTTTTATAATAATATTTTTTTTACTTGTAATAAAATCCATCTATTGTTTTTTTATATATAAAAATAAAAAAAAGTAAATTAATATAATATACAAATTATTTCTATTAGTGATCTAATTACTAATTTTACTGAATGAATAAAGCTTTTGTATCAACAGGAAACCCAATTCTTTCTAAAGATCTTTTAACAGCATCCATCATACCATAAGGACCACAAACAATAACTTTACAAGCTTGAGTAGTATCTTGATTTAACATTTTCATAAATTCTTGTCTTTCAGATAAAATGCTCATTTCATTAGAACTAAATACAAAAGGCAAAGTATTATTTCTCAATTGCCAATTATAATTATCATCTATAGGTGGAGGTGTTGGTGCAGTAGGGTAATTATTTACAATTGGTGGTGGGCTATATGATGCAGTTAATAACATTTGAGGCTGTAATGAATCTTGTAATGAACTTTGCAATGGATATTGTACTTGAAAATTATTAGTAGGTTGTGTTGTAGGTACATTGATTCTTGGTGGTATTGCTGGAGGTGGTACTTGATAATGTTTTGAAATCCAGTTAAAAAGTATATTATCATCAATATGACCCGTTAATCCTCTCCATATTGGTGGAGGTTTTGTTAAAATATGAGTTACTGTAAGTTTACCATCTGATGTAGATGCAAGGAAATCTAAGTATTTCATTGAAATTATGTCTGCTATTTGTGTATTTGCGCAGAGTAAATGTAATTTGAAATTTGATTTGAAATGATCTGCATTATCAAAATGATACTGAATCTATAAAAACAAAAAATTCATTTTGAGAGTCAGAAATAATATTAAGAAATCGTTAATTTAAATAATTAACTTACCAGTTGTAGCATAGGAGTTAAACCTGTACCACCACAAACCATGAACAAAATATCCCAACATTGATCTCCTCTAGCAGGATTTAATAATATTTTAGATTGTCCAGCACCACTATTACTAATAGTACCATATAAGGAACGACTTTCATCACCGAAAGCGCTGTCTAAACCGAAATTACTTGGTTGATAACTATGATGTGGGTTAATAACAACATTATTAACACTATTTTGTCTCATTAATGTTGTTGTTCCTCTACGTACTAAATTTGGACTTGTTGGCCCAATCGTTGGTGAAGTTGGCAACACGTTTGTTGGCGATAATGATGATTGTATACTCATTCTTTCAGCTATATCGAATGGCCCTCTAACCGCTATCTCGAAATTTCTCAATTGCTTATCCTTTAAAATAATGCGTATATAAAAGTAAGTTTTAAACTGCCTTAATAAATACAAATTAATATAAATTTTGACTCACCAAATGTTGAGACATGGCACCATCATTGTAAACTTTAACCAAGATCGTAAATGTCTTATCAGTAGGTCCTTGTAACGGAGTATATGGTCTAATTACCACATGTTTATTAACATAACTCATAATTTCAATATAATCTCCGGGAAGGAACCTCGGTAATTTATCTTTTGGATGAAGAACTTGAAATGTTAATTTTTTAACACGATTTTCGGCATCATGCCTTGTGGCCAATTCAATATTTGTCAAAATATATCTTCTAAATATGTAAGGCGAACTATCTTGTGACATATTAGTTAATGTAGTATTAGTAGGTGTACCAATATCATCTTTCTTTTGTTGATTATAATCATCTGATATATCTGATATTCTTGCTACTACCATAGTTGCCAATTTAGATGTGGCAAATTTTGAATGACGGTGCATTGCTACTCTTGAATTTTTAAATGTTGTACTATTGATCAAGTCAATAGCATTAGCTATCGTTTTTGGACGTGTTGTTTGATTCGTTTTTCTCTTCTTTGTGTTTTTATTACTAGTATCAGCATCTTCCATTTGCTTCATCAATTTTTCATTTTCTGAAAAAGCTCTATTAATAACTATTTGATCCGCAGGGTCAAAGAAGAAATCATTTGTTATGTCAGTACCAATTACTCTTCTTAATATTCTTTGACCTCCTGGATGTATTTTAATCCATTTATGTATGTCAAATACTAATCCTTCTGCTACTACTAAATGTGCTCCCGCCATAACTCTTAAATTAAAATCATTCCAACTTATTGCTGGTAATTGTTCATAAACATCTTCGGGTATACAATTATGAAGACGTCTATTTTTATCTCCTGTTTCTCTAACCGGCCATAAGAATTGCATATTTTTATATTTATAAACATATTCTGATACCACAATTATTATTACCAAGATTGCTATAATAATATTATTTAAATATATTAATATTAAATATAAATAATGACAACATTATTATTTAATTATATTTACCCAGCCAACACAAATAAAGAACATATACTGCTTGTACTGATCCATATTGTCTTAATCCAAGATAAATTTGGGCCCTATAAAATAATATTACAATCATAAATTATTACAAATATTTTGTAAAAATTTTTTTTTAAAAAAAAAAATTTTCAAATATTTACCATGAAAGAAATAATAATGCAACACCTAAATAAAAGTGGAGATGTTTTAACCCAACAACAATTCCTGTACTAGCTGATTCAACAGTTGCAAGTCCCCATATGGCAAGAATACCCAAACCAATTTGAATAAATAAAGTAAAATAAACCAGCAATCCGCAACTAAAAAAAAAAAGATCATCGATGAAAATCATACCCTCTATCTCAAATTCAATTATTAAATATTACTTACACTCCATGAGCATTCCTTCCATGTTGAGGAACAGTTGCCATAGCTGCGGCCCCAAAAGTAATTACTATTAAGCCTCCGAGCATTTGTAAGTTACGATGTTGAGACATATAGGAATCGATATGCTTCAAATATCGAACAATAAATATTGAAGCTAAAAAAAAAAGGTATAAATAAATATAAATTAAATTACGCATAAAAGCATATCTAATATTTTACGTGATAACTACTCACCAGGGAATAGAATACTAAAAAGTTGATAGAATTACATACATATTTATATTAATAACTTTATACTTTTATACTTTGTATTGTTAAATATATGTTTAAATAATACTAACCCCCAAACTGAAAACATTGCAATACCATGAATTAATCGCGTAAGTGTTTGCGACTGCAAAACTTCAGCAGAAGTTTCACCTGAAAAGAAGTTTACTTTTGTTGCTCCACGATTACCTCCATGATAAGAAAATTCCATCGAATTTGGATTCCAAGCATAAATCAATGTAATCATACTATTAGGAATCGGACGTCTATTTGGAACATTTAATGGACGTGATATTTCAACTTGAGTAACACCATTTGATGTAGATTGACTTAATACTGTTACGAATTGATTTTCTGTATCTACTTCAGGTTTTTTATAACCATTAGATTTATAATCTTTTACGTATAATGTTGAATCATTTTTATTCCATACAACTATCATATCAGCATCAAACATCCCAGTGTCTAATGGATTAAATCCTATTCCGAACCATGAATTTGTACTCATCATTGTTAATTTTAGATTAATTTTATCTCCTTTAATGACCCATCTAACTTCATAAACTTCACTAAATTTAATAACATTTTGTGAAGGATAATCATTTTTATCACCTGTTTCATTTGTTGCATTAAAAGTTACTGTAGGTTGAACACTCCATAAATTTGTTGGATAGTTAATATATGATGGAGTATTTCTTTGAATAACTGATAACAAAGTTGTATTACGAATTTCATCAATTTCTGCAGTTGTAAATCCCGCATCAGTTCCTTCGAACCAAAATCTATCCGAATTACGAATTAAAGTCCATTGTTGAGTAACACTCGAATGAAAGAGAGGACCTAAAAGTGATCCTTGTAAATGGGGTTCAGCTAAACCTCCTATAAAAGATTCGACTAAATCCACATTCCCGTATGCAGATTGTAAACGATTTTGAACTTCTTGATCTTGTGAAATTTCGCTAAATCGAGATACTCTAGCTAATCCAAATGCTTCTCTCGCATCGTTATATAATGGTACTCCTCGATCACGACCTCTTACAATATCAAGACTTGCAATATCTTGAACAGCTACTTTTGGACGAAAAGCTCTCATTTGATCAGCAAAAAAGATATCAATTTCTTCTTGCCTGAAAAAAAAAGTGTATGAGAACTAGGAGATTGTGGCTCAACGAAATTATAAAGAATTATTATTTTTTTTTATCTACCTTTGAAGGGCCATTGAAAGAACCAATGTTGGAACACCATAATTTTCAATAAGATTAGGTATTTGAAGTGCATTAAGAGGTAATTCTGCAAGTTTATAACCATCTTTATTCACAATATCATAAACGTCACTCAATTCGGAATGACCATAACGAGAAGTAACAGTTGCAAAGAATGAATCAATAGACGGTTTTAATGAAGCGTCATATCCACTATAGGTCGGTAAAGGAGTTCCTAATATAACACTAATATATTCAAGATAAGTAATTCTTTGAATAATTGCAATGACCCATCTTCTTGCTTCTTGAAAATAATTTTCATCATTCCATTGATTCTTATGTTGTAAGTATAATTCATCACATTTACGATTATGTTCTCTCATAAGAATAAGCATAATTGTATTCATAAATACATTTTTTCCTCTATGTTCAGTAATAGCAAAAATATATTCACCAGTTACACCATCAATTAATGGATAACCAAATCTACCATCATCGCTATCTACATAATTTAATTTAAATTTTCCAAGTCCACTTTCCTTATCACGAACTCTTTCCAATTGGGCATCAGTAACACCATAAATTAGTGAACCATCAAGAAAAGATGTAATTCGATTAATACCATTTCTAATTGGGCCAATTGTTCTATTAAATGGTAAAAAAATGTTCGTCAAAGGTTGATTTGATGGACCAACAAAGTATGCTGAATTGTAATCTGAGTCATCCGAAGGAATGTATATGGCCAAAGTTTCACCAGTAGATGCAGTATTTACAATGTCCAAATAAACAAATTGTCCCCAAAATGATACCTTTAAAAAAGAAAGAAAAGTATTAGAAAAATCCGATACTTGAACATAAATATAAATATATGTAAGCATACCATATGAGAAGTTTTTCTTTTTGATTTTTTTGCTTCCAGAGCATTTAAATTGTATTCATCTTCTAATTTTGCTTGTAATCCGTTAACTAAATTACTAACACACCTTGGAAGAGGAAGTTGTCCTTTTGGTAAAGGAGTCGTACAAAATGTAATTTTTGGTACATCTATTGTATACTCCCCAGGAGTTGAAGCCATTGCATTTCCTGATGCATCCGGCCATGAAGTTTTTTCAATATTTCTAGTTAATTGTGACTGTGGTGTACCTGCTTTTGGATCATCTTTATTATTTGATTGTCCATCGAGCGGACGTATTTCCGCTTTTATTAATATTAAGTTGATGAAAATCAATAGAATTAGCAATATTACTGCGGAAAACTTATTATTTAATATAATCATCGTTAAATTTTTTTTTTAAAAAAAAGGAAAAAAAACCAAAAAGTTAGAACAAAATATGAAATATGAGAGATATATAATATTTTTTTTATTTATTTATTGAAAAAGGGGCACTATTTTTTCTTTTTCTAAAAATAAAATCATTAATTGACAATATTAGAATTCGGAATTGTTTTTTTTTCAAAAAAAAAAAAAAAATTTTTTTTATAATAGCAAATTAAGGTTTTGTTTTTACCATTTCTACTGTATTAGGTTACTCATTAATTTAATCGTTTCAGAATTATCAAGTAATAATATTTGCCCATTTATACAGAGATCCTTTGTTTCCCAGATCGATTAGTAATTACCTTAAATAAGTGAATATAACACTAGAAATTAATGCGTGTGTCAAAAAATAGTATGTTATTGAGACATGTTGTACTTCTCTTATTATGTGCTGTAGAATGTACGGAATTTTCTGTAATAAAGAAAGAAAAAAAAAAAATAGAAAAAAAAAAAATAAAAATAAAAGGAAAAATGAAACAAAATTTTGTTATTATAGAAATATCAGAAACATTCTAATTAACATTCATTTACCAACCAAATAAACAAAAAAATTAATAAGGTAGAAAGAATATTGGTGTTTTATGATAATAATAATAACATTATCTTTGCCAATAATCAAGAAATTTGCTCATTATTTTAATGAAATAATATACAATATTACACAGTTTTGTTCGATGGTACGATTAATGATATACAAGAAACCTGCAGAATATAGGTTCAATTAAGAGATTTATTTGGTCTAAGATATCCTTTTTAGGAACAATGATTAATTAAATTTTTAAAAATAACTTTTATTGCAGACTTTTTTTTTAGTAAATAAAAAAGAATATAGATCAATTGATTTAACCATCAGATAAAACCATTGATATAACCCTGCTTTTACAGACTCACCAATACGTGCTCGGGTACTGTGTACATAATATCCTTATGAAAAAAAAATTCGAAAATATACTAAAAATATACTTAAAAATTTAAAAATATATTTTAAAATGTGCCTAAAATACACTAAAAAAATTTTAAAATATACTTAAAATTGAAATTTTAAGTATATTTTAACTAGTGTAAATTTTTATATTTAAAATGTACTTAAATTATATTTTAAATTGCAATTTTATATGTTAAATATTTTCTTTATTATCAAATCTAATCTTATATATTTGTCAACTCTTACTAATGAACTTTACTAGTCTAATCTTAGTTAATTTACGGAATTCCATGAATAATTGTTTGATTTTATATTAACTTTATAAATACAAAATGTCTCAGCTTTTCTTTATTACTACCATAATTCGTTAACTATATATGTGCTCTATATCCGAAATTCAGGTTTCCCATCGTAAAAAGATAGTCCCGGGTCTCCCATTCTAATGATAATGAAGGCTGCGGTTGATCCTTACACTTTACTATTAATAGTCTTTTGCCACGATAAGCGATACAAATACTGTACCATGCCCTTTTTTTTTTACGGATTTTCCCCATCTGCCAGCCGTCTAAGCCTGCAGCCTGCTTTATGCTGGTTAAAGTTTTACAGTTTCACGGATTAACGTTAAGAATTTACAAAAAAGTAAGAATAATCAATTATTTGAAACATTGCGAAAAAAAATTCAATAACGCCATAATATCCATAATAAATAATCTATGTAGCGGGCATTTGCGGGTCACATTATAAATTTGTTCATTCTGGGTGTACTTTCAAATTAAGCACCCTCTGCGCCAATTTTGACTGTTTTAAACAAGTGGTGCTTAATTTCGGAAGTACACAATATTCTCGTCACGTAGTCATGTGAGTAACATGAAGGTATAATCTAATCTTGTTAAAGTCCAAATTCGTTAATCATCTCGAATGTCCTAACTTAGTTGAGTTTGGACTTTGGAACACAGAAAGGTAGGATTGTTGGGTTCGAGAATCGGGATATTGTCAAATTTGGACTACATTAGAGATACGAAAGATATAATTTTCAACAGTAAAAGAATAAATTACATTACGTGTTCGCATACATTCGCATACGTAAAATTTGATTTTTCATAGTTTTAAAAATTCGCGAATTGGAACTTTGAAAGTAAAAGTTATAAAGAAAAGTATTTGTTGATTGAATTGATAAGTAATATTTTTTTTTACAGAAAAAAAATCCTTTTTTCATATCAACTGATGATCTTACCAAATGTTAATAGATCCCTTTCAATATTAAAGAAAAAATGACCGATTTAACACAATATCAAACTGTTAATAAATTATGATTCCGTGACACAAGCAATTTTTTAAATGATCTAATAAATTAGATTTCATAATTAAAACGGATAACTTCCTTATTTTATTTATAAGAATAGTCATTCAACTTTTTTTTTTTGTACAACTGTGGAACGCCATGTATCTCTCGCCATTTTCTTTTACTTTTTATTACCCATGAAGGTTCATAGGTTTACAGAATCGGAATTTCCTACTACTATCATCATGTTGGCGCAAACTTGTTTCTCTGTTCTAAAGGTTGATATTGGGTTGGTGTTGTTTCTTTTTGACTAGCACATGATTAATTTACGTTCGCATTATTGTGCTTGTGCTAACTTATGACCTTTATTTATAGTGCTATGTTATGCATTATTAACAACATAATGCGTGGGAGGAATATTTTATAAAATTATTTGTTACAATCCTTAGTGATTTTACCTTCCAAAAATGGTTAGTAAATTTTTAACGGTTTATTTTTTTTTTCTTCTTTCCCTTCTTTTTTTATTCTTGATATAATTTCTTTTAAATATAATATTTCTTAAAACACATGTAACTTATTTATTAAAACATACAAATTGAATTATTGATTTCAAAATTTCAAAATTCCGATAAATCGTTCAACATATAGTCCCAAAATGAATATAAATTGTACCAATCTGTTACCCTGCGAAATTTATGATATTGTACATATGTATGCTTGCTTTTTCATATGATTGTTTTGTCTGAAAAAAGGTTGGTAGAAATGTGAGTGAGTTTTCCTAATACATTATATTCAAATGAATCGGCAATATAAGTAAAAGAACGGTTTTTTTTTTGTTATAATTACAACTATATATTTATTTAATTAATACAATTATATTGAAAGCCGCTAAGCCGTTTAATTTGACACATATCAGATATGAAGTTATTGGCTGTATAATCGGAAATTACTTTTTATTGTTTTTATTTTTAAAAAATCATATGCATTATATTTATGTCAGTTACAAACAGAATAGTACCTTAGAATAAACATGTTAACTACTTGTCCGCTTATCAATTATCTGTAGAGCAACATCCCTCCCCTTTTTTTAAGTAAATGAGGAGAAGGAAAAATAAAACAAGCGTAATTTAGAATAAACCATAGAGATTGCCTTTTAGAGAAGAAAGAGATCGCGGATCTCTCCGGTAATTAATTAATTTATTTATGAATAAAAATCCTGAATATTATTTAACTTGCTGTTGATGCGCTTTCTATAATTTTTTTTTTTTTTTTAAAAAAAAAAAAAAAAAATGTCACCAGTATTACCTACAGAATGTCTTGTAGAAATATTAAAAATTCTTAATACATCTTATACTTTATATCCTTGTATTTTTGTAAACCGAACGTGGTGTACTGCTGCAATGCCTTTACTTTGGAGTGATCCTTGGAAACATATTTTTGAATGTTATGAAGAAGAAGAGGATGATGAATTATCTGAAATGTTAATTTCAACTTATATATCATGTCTTTCAGAGAATGATCGTAATTATTTAATTAATTCTGGAGTAATTTTAATGGATTGGATGAAAAGAAAACCATGTTTTGATTATCCTGCCTTTCTTAGAGATCTTAATTTTAATGATATTAGTTATAGTATCGAAAAATTTATATGTAAAAATATCGAAAAGAATGATTATGATTCAAGATTAATTAATTTTCTTATTGAAAAGATTGGAAATTTATTTATGAAAAAAGTTCAAAGGCTTGATTACTTACAATTTTTAGATCGGTTTGACCAAATTGCTCATGTTGATTATTCCCCTCTGGTATTGCGAAACCTTCCTAAAGCGAAAAATGCCTTTGTTCATATTAGGAAATTTGTATGCAGAGGTGATACAAATCACGAATTTTTGATTGCATTGTCAAAATGTTGTAAATTAATTGAAGATTTGGAAGTATTAGATATTTATGAGGATAATAATGCTTTAGCCCAACTCATAAGTTCACAAATATCTTTACGTAATTTCCGTTTAGAAGTTTCAAATAATGCTCCTAGAAATTTTGAAATTATTAATATTCAAAATTCTTTTAAAGGTATTGAAACTTTAATTGATTTACAATTATATAAAAAATTATTACCTTTAAATTTATTTACAAATTGTAATGGTTTACAAAAATTACATTTTGATTCAAAACATGATGATATTCAAGGATTAGAAGATTTTATTAAACAAAAATTTCCGGATTTAAGAGATTTAAAAATTCGTGTAAAAAATATTTATATTATACAATTTTCTCAATTAATTAATAATACACGAGGATTTGATAAACTTTGTATTTCCGGAAATGTTAAGGATCCTGAAAATGCTTTAATATTTCGTGATTCAATTATTAAAAAATGTATTAATTTATATAGTTTAAGTCTTGCTTTTCAACCTATAGAAATTTTTATTCCAACTTTACCAATACTTTTTAAAAATTTTAAAAATCTTCAATTCTTGGATTTAATGTTATCCGCTTCTATTGATAAATTTAATATTGGTGATGATTTAATTGAAGCAGCTTTATATATTCCCAAACAATTATGTTATATTCATTTCCCAAAAAATTGGTATTGTGATAGAGAATCAAATAAGAAATTTTTTGATGTTTTAGATAGAAAAAATATGAATTTGACAATTTTATTGCATGTTTAAGTTTTTGATATTACATTAAATAATAATAATAATAATACATACTATTTTATTTTAATTTTATTATTAATGACGTCTTAATCATGTGATATATGATAATTTTTATATCACTTTATATTATAACTACAATAAAATATATACATATAATGAATGCCTTTTACTTTTTTTTTTTTTTTTCTTTTTTTTTCAAAAAAAACTATTTTTAGAATTATGAAATAAATAAAGCTTTTTCATCGATAGGGAAACCTAATTTTTCCAAACTCTTTCTAATACTATCGTTAAATCTACTGTTACCACATACAACCAATTTAACTTGATTGGTATTATCTGCTGCTAACGATCTCATATAATTATATCGTTCATTTAATAATATCATTTCATTTGTGTGTTGTGGATTATAATGTGAAGGTGAAAAATAATATGGTAAATTCTGTGAAGTAAAAGACAAATGAGGATCAGAAGGTGATGTTTGTCTTTCTACCGGAATCTGTAATGGGGAAGGCGGTGGAATTCTATTACGATATTGTGAATCATATAATTCTTCATCATTATATTGTCTTCTTTGTTGCTGTTGTCTTGATGGTTCTACAATTTCTTCAAATTCTTCATATTCACTCGTTGGACCTTTACCATAATTCCTTGGCCTAGGAGGTGGTTGATTTTGATTTGTAATAGTACTAGTACTGATCATACTATTTGTATTGCTTCCACCTGCGCTGCCATAATTAGATAATCTTGGTGGAATTGCCGGTGGAGGTACAGAATAATTTTGATTAATCCAATCAAATAATAAACCATCATCAATCTGTCCACTTAATCCTTTCCAAATTTGTGGTGGTTTTGATAAAATATAAGTGATTCTGAGTTTTCCCTTAAGTACTGTACATAAATAATCTAAATATTGCGGTTGGATTAAATCTGCGATTGTATCATTTGCGTTTAATAAATATAAATTAAAATTGGAACCCGAAGTAGCGGCTTTATCCATATGATATTGTATCTAAAAAAAAAATAATGAACATTAATATTTTTAAAACATAAATATGAAAAATTACATATTATTTTTAAAACTTACCAATTGTAACATTGGAGTAATTCCAGTGCCGCCACAAACCATAAATAAATGATCCCAACATAAATCTTCTCTCTCTTTATTTAACAATATTCCACTTCTACCTTCAAGTAAATGATCATAACTATTCAAATTATAACCTTGTATATTACTATCACCAAAACTATACAATGATTGTCCTCCTCTTATACTACCATATTGTGAACGTTGTTTAAGTTCTGATCTTTTGTCGCTATAGATAGCGGAAAATTTATCATTACCAGTGGCATGTGCGTGAGTCGGTGAAGGTAATGAAGGTGATGATGGTCTACTATGTATTGAAGCTGGTTTTAAAGATGGTGAAGACACTTGTATCATTCGATCCGCTACGTCGAATGGTCCTCTCACTTTAATCTCAAAATTCCTTAGTTGTTTGTTCTATAAAAAAAAAAAAATATTTTTTTTAAAAAAAATTGGTTATATATATATGTATGTGTGTATATATTCTAATTTACTTACCAAATGTTGACTCATTGCCCCATCTTTATATATCTTAACTAAAATACAGAAGCTATTTTCAGTTGGTCCTTGAAGTGGAGTATACGGTCTAATGACTACATGATTATTTGCTTCACTCATAATTTCAATATAATCCCCAGGAAGGAATCTTGGTAATCTATCTTTTGGGTGTATAACTTGAAAAGTGAATTTTTTCACAGGTCTTTCAGCATCACTTCTAGATACAGTTTCAATATTAGATAAAATATATCGACGGAAAATATTAGGAGGATAAGATAAAGGTTGTTGTAATTCGTTTAATTCATTATTAATATTTATAGTATTCAATTTTTGTTGTTTTGGCGATGATATTGATGGTGAACGTATACTACCGCTTTCTTCTACAGGATCTATGATCCTTGCTACTACCATGGAAGCTATTTTCGAAGTAGCAAATTTTGAATGTCGATGCATTGCTACTCGTTTGTTTCTAAATGCTGTAGCATTGATCATATCAACTGCATTGGCTACACTATATGGTTTATTTGCACCTTCTTTGTTAGTAATTTTTTCTCTGTACATGTTATCTGTTAATACTGATATACTATTTTGATTGATTTTTTCGTTATATTCAGCTTCAAAATTTTTATTAATAACGGTCACAACTGATGGATCAAAAAAGAAATCGTTGGTAATGTCCGTACCAATGACTCTTTTCAAGATCTTTTGTCCACCTGGATGTACTGGAATCCATTTATGTATATCAAATACCAACCCTTCCGCTATAACTAAACTAGCACCTGTCATAACTCTCTGATTAAATTCCTAAGGGAATACGTACAAGTATATATAAGTATATACTAAAAAAAATACGATAATTTTGAAAAAACCCAAAATTTATACATACATTCCATGTTATAGAAGGTAGATCTTCATAAACTTTATCGGGAATACAATCACGAATACGTCTTGACATTTCGTCTGTAGTTTTTGCTGGCCATAAAAATTGCATATTTCTAATTCTATAATAAAATTCACTTGCTGTTATTATAAATCCAAACATCACTAAATATAATAAGTAATTTCGTATTTTTTTTAAAAAAAAGAAAAAGGAAGAAATTTATTATTAGATAATTAATTAAAAAAAAAATCCATATATGTTATCTTAAAATAAAAATACTCACCTAACCATCCAGTGTAGGCCCAAATATATGGTCTATTCTTATCTTTTCCATTAAATATTGTGTCATATTGGATCATTCCCAAGTATATATTAGCCCTAACATAAACAAAATAAACTAATTAATTTAAAAATCAAACGCTAAGCGCTCATAATCCAAAATAAAAGTTTGTTTACCATGCAGCTAAAAGTAATGCACCGCCCAAATAAAAATGAAAGTGTTTTAAATAACGAACAATTCCTGTTGCTGCTGATTCAACATTAGCCAATGCCCAAATTGCCAATATACCTAGTGCAATTTGAATTCCCGTAATTGCAAATACAATTATTCCCATTCTAACACAAAAAAAAAGATAGATGTTAATAATAACGAACACAAACGTGTAATTTCAGTGATCTAACTTACATTCCATGAGGAGAACTTGCTTGTAAGTCTACTACAGACATGGCCACCGCACCGAATGTCGCTACTACCGCACCACCAAGGAGATTCAAATTTCGATGTTGGGTCATATATCTAATCAACATATTTAATTACGGTTTAGGAATATTATTTTTTTTTTTTACGATTTATATAACAAAAGGAATAACAAATAATACATACGAATCTATGTGTCTCAAATATCTAACGATCCATACAGAACCTATAAATAAAATTCCGTAAACGAGTTAATTTTTTTTTTTTTTTTTCTTAAAAAAAATCTTAATTTAATAATTAACCCACCTGG
>JADRCO010001706.1:0-17465 GCA_021464525.1 Rhizophagus sp. LPA8_4_AMF | reverse complement strand
AAAAAAAAAAAAAAAAAAAAAAAAAAAAAAAAAAAAAAAAAAAAAAAATTTTTTTAAAAAAAAAAAAAAAAAAAAAAAAAAAAAAAAAAAAAAAAAAAAAAAAAAAAAAAGAATAAAAAAAAAAAAAAAAAAAAAAAAAAAAAAATATAACTGATATATACTAAAAAAATTTTTTTTTATAAAAAAAAAATTTCTGATAAAAAAATCGAGATTTTATTAAGATTTATTAAGGGTAAACTATTTTATTTTTAGTCATTTAAAAAACTTAACCCCGCATAATTATTATTATCACAAAATCCAAAATTCGAAGTAATCCATAATCCATTAAAAACTCCAATTTATAAATTTGGTAAAAGATTAACAGTTTCCGTAATTTTTTCCTTCGTGTTATAATACAAGGGTAATACAAGTGTAACGTGAATATCTTTCTGTAAGTCTGTAAATAAACAAGTTAGTATCTGTGTACCCAATTATTTATTAAACATCTTATATTTTATTTGTCAGTTATTATTATTATTATTATTATCGAGTTGAATAAAAAATTATTATTTCATATTAATGCTTAATTGATGTTCTGAAGATTTTTAAATTATTGTTTGAAATAAAAATTTTTGTTCACTTTCATTTACTAGAAATAATTTTTATTCAAACCTTTTCGGAAAAACTTGATAAATATTTATATTATTACGTATTGCAAATTGCAAATCTATCACTTGTTGGTATTAGTTAAATTTTCTTTTTAATTAAAATTGCAATTAAAACTCTATTTTTGTGCCACTAAATATATGCGCTAAATACGAAAATATTTGGCTGATATGTAGATAAATTCTATTTCACGTGATAAATTTGAAAGAGAACATCGAAAGGCGCGTCGTTTCTGATAAGTTAGATCAACAGAAAGTAATTTCTTGTAAGAATGGTTTGTGAAATATTTAATAAAAAGACAATAGTTCATCTTAATAATTCTCCCATGAATTGTAACAAGCCACGAATTCAACGGATGTGTACTGAATACTTCGGAGATGTCCTGCTAAACATTGTTTATGCAAATAATGTATTTAAAAAACTCTGTATCCTCAAAAAAAAATTAGCCATTATGATAAGTTTCACAACCTTCCTTTTTGTTTCTATATATTTATTATCATTATCTACACTGCATATATTATTCCCCTTTAAAAATGTACCCCCATGTTATAAGATCCGGGTATTATACGTATTACATACATAGCCCCAATAAATTCTGACTCTGGTCAAACTTACATATACCTCTCACAAAGTACCCGAGCACTTTATGCATCTCTAGATGGTAATGCACATTACTAACTTGTAACTTGTATTTACATAAATATATTATTAGTTTGGAGGAAAAGAATCAAAATAGAGTAGTAAAGGTAAAATATGATGAATAATTGGGCAGTTGGAAAATATAAAAAAATATATTAAAATATTAAAAAATTTAATATTATAATTTAATATTATTATTCTATTACTGTACTTACAAACAATATAAAAAAAAAACAAGAAAACTTCTTTATTTGTTTGTTTATAAATAAAACCTTTTTTTTGGGAAATTTAAACAATGCATTCTCTCTTTTATGTTTTATTTGTCATTATTGTGTTAGAATAATTGTTGTCCATTGTTCGCTAATCAAAATCTGGTGTTTCAAATTTTTCGTTTGATTTACAGTGCGAAATGCGATCATTGCGTCGAAAGTTACACTAAACTTAAAATTTGAGGTAAATGGCTATAAGCACGCGTAATTTATTTCACTTATTATATTATAGCTCCTGTTTCAATTGTTTCAATAAAAATTTTTAATTTTTCTCATCTTTAAAAAATTGAGTTAAATATAAAATCTAAAATAGTACTTAATCAAATCGGTTCGATAATCTAGAATTTAATCAATCTTTTTTATCGTATCATTATTTAAATTACCGGATTAAATTTATTTTATTTTATTGTTCTTTTTAATTATTGTGCTTATTTTCATTTATGTTTACTTCGTGCAAAAATAGTGTTTTCAATGTAATTATTGTATAAAGTTATTTTCTCATTTATTCTTAAAATATATTCATTTAAAAAAAAGAATAACGGGTTTTAAACCTTTGTTAGCGGTATTGTCAATGATTTTGGCTTCTTGAATGCTAAACGTTCTTTTATCACATAATGTTGATCTTTATTATAGAAAAAAAATTTTCACGTGAAGTTTATTCCAAAGCGTAATTTAGTCATATGACCAACCTTAGCATATTATTCCCTTGTGTCTTCATCTATTCTTCCAATTCTCATATGATCTATTATATCTTCAACTTTATTATATTCCTTTTCATATCCCTAAATGTAACTAATTTTATATATAATAAAGTATTATTTAATTTAATTCCTCTATTATATAATTCATCATAAATTTTTCTTATAATTTTTGAACTTTTTGATTCAATGGCTTTGTTAATTAATAAATTCCATGTATAAATTGATGGTTCTAATTTATTATATTCTAATTGATCATAAAATAGTTCAAAAGCATCTCTTTATCCGCTCTTATCAAATTATTATAATCATTAATAGTTGGTCTAAAATCTGATTGAAACATTATATTTAATGCTCTTTTCACTTTCTCTAAATTTCCTGAATCTGCAAAACATTTAATTAAAGAAGAAAATGTTGTATAATCAATTGATAATCCTACTCGATAAATTTCTTGAAATATCATCTCAGATTTTTCAGGTACTCCTTGTAATGCTGCAAATTGAATCATGATTCTATAAGTTTCAATGTTCGGTTTTATTTTTAAATTTTCCATATCTTTTTTAATAATTTTCACTTCTTTTATGATACAATGATTCATAGTATGAAAAAATATATGATTTATATTTGGTGTTTGCATATGAAATAAAAATCTTTTGCGATCTTAATATCATCTCTAGCCAAACAAGCGGAAATCATCATTTCAACCATTTGCATATCAGGTGTTAAATATTTTTTAAAAAATTTCTGATAAAATTCAACTGCCTTGTTATAATAATTATGATTGATAAATGTTTGAATTAGTATACTATAAATTGTAACATATAAAAACAAATCTCCTAATGATTCATCACTTTCCTGTTGTTTTTTAAATATATCTAGAAGGATCTTTGGCTATCATATCCATGAAAATTTTTTCAGCTGCTGTTATATTATTTACTTCAATCAGTCTATCAATAATAAGCGAATTAACGTAATGATCCACTTGATAATCTTTTGATACCATCTCTTCAATATAATTAAACACTTGTTGAAAACTATCACTCTTAATGATTATGACGTGTAAAAGATTAAAATAATCTTTTAAACTAGGGTTAAATCCTTGAGTCTTTAGAACCTCAAACGTATACATGATACCAATATGATTATCTTCCAGAATTCTATATAGTTTGAGCAATTATACTATAATCCTGATCTCTAACTTGAATTCATAATCTTTTACAGCTTCCAATATGGTGATAGCATATAATGGTTTTTTTTTGAAAAAAAATTTTACAAGTTTTCGTATTTCTAATATAGTAAGATCAGTAAGTAATTTCAGTTTATATAAAATTTTCTTAACAATTGAATAAACCATTTCAATATCCCGTTTTTCAAGAGATATTAAATATCTTTTGATCTCGCTTATACACATATTATCCATCCTTTTTTTTCATTGAATTGATTGTTTTTTAATTAATTTTCTTTATGCTGGGGTTATTTCTTGAGATACATAAGGATATTGAAATCTATAACGAATAATATTTCTCGCTTTAATTCCTTTATATGAATTCGATAAATTTTTTTCATATTCTTTTTTTCTTTCAATAACTCTTTTCCGAATTTTAGAAAATTTTTTCACAATGCTTTTTTTACCATATAATTATTCTGTCAAATTTAAATGTTTTCTTGTTCTAAAAAATCATTGTATAGCCTTTTTCTTTGATGATAATTCATTTATCATATCATTTAATCTAAGATTTTTTTGATCATTTATCGTAATCTTTACGGTGATGATGATTCATTTCGTGGTATTGAAAATCTTCTTGTTGTTATTGGTGAACGTGGTTTTGTTATATATGGAATGAAGTTCAGGTATAAAATTTGATGTGATACTACCACATTTTCTTGTCCTGGGTAAATAAAACAATTGGTTTTTTGATCTATTTTGAATATTAATAAATTTGTGGGAAAAATTTATAATATATTTTTGAAAATAAAATATCATTACATGAATAGTAAATACCAAAATCAAATATGTATCGTATAGTATGAAAAATGTAAGAAGTTATTTGAAAAAATTTCTTGATATCATTTATATTAATAAAAAAAATCTATTTTTTTTTTTAAAAAAAATTGTTGAAAAAGAGATTGATCATTAAAATTTTTTTAAAATTATTTATAGGGGATAACTACTATATAGGGGGTAGACTATACATTTATAAGTGATATGAAATAACACAAATGACATTAATGACATGTCACATATCATTATGTCATTTCAAAGAGTAAATGACAAGCGAATTTGTCATTTGAAGTCATGTGATTATAATGCTGGCCAGAATTATCTGTAATTCTGATCTACTTATTAATTTTGGCCTGCATTAACTTCACACAATAGCCTTATGTATAGCTTATTTTGCTTTAACTATGGCTAATTCTGTAAATGACAAATGACAAGAATGACAAATGTCATTTTGAAATAACTTATTGTCATTTGAAAATTGATCAAATGACAATGTCATTTGACATCACTGACATTTATAGATAGGGGTGTTTTAACAGTTTGGTTTAGTCTGTCTTAGTCTGGATTTTATCAGTCTACGGTTTAGAACTGAACTAAGAACTGGGACTGATCAGTAGGGACTAGGGACTTGTAAAATTTTTGAAAGCAATTTTTTGAAAGAAATTGAAAATTTGTGTATAACTTTATTCCCTTATATATGAATGCTTATAAACTTTTCTGTAAATATTCATTTTTGCTACATGACATTCCAAAACGATCTGTTCTAAAATTTGGTGAATATTTGATTTACATTTCAAATTATATATATTATAAGTTTCTAATCATATCTATTAATGATAAAATCTAAACATAAACCTTACTACTAATTATTATACTTTTTATTTATAAAATTTGTAAATTTGATCTTACCCTTCTGAACTCTAATTGTTATTATTATTCCTGATGCTTTATAATTATTCACCTTAAAAAATGTTTCATTTGGTTTATTTTAATTATAAATTATAAATTTATAGCAATTTTTTTTTGCAGTATAATATTTGAATTTCATTAATTATAAATACTATTATATTACAATAATAATATATAATTAATTTAATTAAATTTAATATTATTTGTTATACTTATAAATCAATCAACTTATTATTGGTATAAGTAAAACAATTCTACAAAAGTAAAATATGAAATATTTTCAAAATCTATATTTAATTAGTTTATGAAAATGAGATATTGATATATCAAATTTATTAATATTCTTTTATTCATAATAAAGTTATATATAAAAATAATTAACTTAGTAATTTAAATAAATAATAATATATATGATTTGAAAAATTAGAGAATTAATAATATATCTAAAATTAATGACTCTAAAGCATTCATAAACTATGAGTCAAATATTTTCAATAATTTATTGTAAAATAAAAGTAAATGGATTAGAGTTTCTAATAAATAGACATTTTAATTTCATTAAAAAATCTTTATCTTTTTAAATAATATATTATCTTTACTTTTCTTTAAATATATAAAATTAATATAAATATTGATAAATATAATTATATTGATAATTTTAAATTCATTATATAAATATATAATAATATAATAATTTTGATTACAAAATTCTATTAAAATTAATCTGAGCAAATTTTAAATTTTTTAAACTTTATTCATATTTTTATTAGTTTATTTGCAATATTTTTTTTTACCTAATTTTTATTTTAATTAAAAAAATCTTTGGTATCATTTTTTTTAATAAATATAATTTATTAGAAGTAAGTCAACCAATTTAAATTATCAAATAAAAAATTAATAATTAATTCTTAAAATAATTATATTTAACAAAAATATTAAAATTAATTTTACTTATATAAAAAATTAATAATTTTAAAAAAATATTATAATTATTAATAAAAAAAAAATAATATTATTATTAAAATATTATTTTATATTTATATTATTAATTTAAATCATCATAAATTATCAAATAGAGGAGATTCTTTTCATGTATCTCCATGCCATAATTCAATATTTTTTTTTGCCTTATTGGGTTGAAATAAGGCACTCTTAGCATTTCTGACCACTGTATGTGAGTGTCAGAAACGTGTTTATTTCTTTCTCCTGAATTCTGCACTGCCTTTAAAGGTCAGCATTTCACCAATACTTATTTAGATTTCTGAAATAATATTAGGTCCAAAAATCCAAAATACATTTTTGATATTAAATATTAAATATAAATTATATGATAAGTATATAATGTTAAATTGAAAAAAAAAATATTATTATTGTATTATATTTAATATAATTATTTAAATTAGTAGTATATTAACAGTTAATAAATTTAAATTATTTTAATTAAAATATATATTCAAAAAGTTTTTATTTATTTATATATATTAGGTTACTATTCAAAAGTACATTCTGTAAGCAATATTTTTTGTAATATTTTAGCATTATAAATTTTATCTGTACTGCTAATCTCAGATAAATGTTAACAAGAAATTTTCAATATTCTTCTTTATTTAAAATATCATTATTAAATCAAAGTTACAGTAAATAAATAAAGCTTTTAATTTATTGAAAAATTTTAAAGGTTTTAAACTATAAATATTTATAATTATCTAAAACTTTTTTATTTTCTTTAAATAATTATAAGAATACTCCAGTTGGTAAATTATAATTATGTAATTTATGATATAATTGTATATGAAAAAAAAATGCAATTTAACAAATATATTATAATAAACCTTTAATTTTAATTTTAATTTTATTTTTTTAATAAATCTATAATTTGCCTTATTATTTAAATCTGATATTTTATCAATAATTATTATTTGCAAGTATCTAATATTTAAAGAAAAATATTTTACAATAATACTATATAATTTGAATTATTATATACGGTATAAAGTTTAAACTTTTACTTTCAACTTGTTAAAGAGTTTATTATTTTTTTAATCAGTAGTTTTTACCCACAATTAAACCAGTTACAGTTTTGTATTTAGTAATTTATAAACTTTTAAAATGAACTTTTAATCCATTCAAATCCTATTTTGTTAATAAATATACTTTTCAATTGTTGAAACTTCATTCTACAGTTTGTATTTAGTATCAAATTTAGAAGTTTATAACTTTTTAAAATTATTTTTTAATCCCATTCGAATCCTATTTTGTTAATATATATACTTTTCAATTGTTGAGAACTTAAACTTTATTATAAATAAATCAAATACTTTACTTTTCCAGTATTCTGTTTCAAACAATAAAAATTTATTATATTATATATCCGGTTCTTAATTATAGTATTATAGTACTTGATTAATTGCATCTGCCTAAGCCACAAAAAATTGACGTTGCATTAATTTCCCATTGGAGTGATATATCTAATCATTTATTAAACGTTTTGTTCGTTTATACTTTTATACCGACGTTTTAATTTCTAACTTAGTGGGTAAATATATAATGTAGTTAGTATCAACTATAACTTCTTTATTATCTAACATAAATATTAATTTATTTCCTACAAACTAGTTTCAAGAAAAAAAATGTATTTTTATTTTTTATTTCAACTATCCCCACTAAAAAAATTAGGAGTGATATAACTCAAAAGAACGTAGCCTTTTCCCGACGAGGTTAAAACAATACCAATTTTTTCATTTTATATTGAATGTATGTTTAATATACATACTATGCACACTAATATAATTTTATTTTTTACTATTTTGTTATTGGTTTATTATTGAATTATTTAGTTGTATAAGTTATCGGAAAATAGATATCATAATATGATAATACATATTATTCTCGTTACGGGTATTAATAATCGTATTATCTAATGGTAAATCATAGCAAATTAAAAGATCTAGTATAATTAATTGGATCTATTGAAGGTTATGTAATATTGAAGGTTATGGTTGATTACGATACGCTCTCTTAATAATCAACAAATCGAGGCTTGGTTACACAGTAATCATAACATTTATTAGGAGACAATGTTGTTTTACATCTTTGTTTTCTTGTTTTCATGGTTTAATTTTGAGATTACTCTTTTATGGTAAGTCAACAAATCTGTGTTAAAAAAATCCTTGATTTGTTTAATAAAAGATCATTATAATATCTGATATGATATACCCACATTTCATTATTTACTTCAAAAGTGACCTAAACAGAAAACAAACTATAGAGGAATTCGAGTTGATCAACAAGCAATTCAACCCAAGTTCTTTTTTGATATTAATGGAGAACCAGTAGATCCTTTCGAATTCAACAAAAGTGGCAAACTTACACCTATGCCAGGCAACAGTTGTAATGAAGACCGTTGTCGATGAGATTTTAGCAACAACTTTCTAGATAGAATGTATACAAAAGATTCAGGGATCATTGTCCTTTAACAAGATGTATTTATTATAAAAGAGCATTGCTTCCTAGTATCCTTATTTGATATGAATTATATGTTCTATTATAATCACAGACAAATGTACATTGGCATATTATCCTATTTCCTAAACAACATGATCCTTAACTATATAAAAAACTTTGTCCTTTAGCACATTCATTAATTTGAATTCAACAAAAGTGGAAAACTTACACCTACGCCACAGGCAACAGTTGTAATGAAGGTCGTTGTCGATGAAATTGTAGAAACACTTTCTTGATAAAATGTATACAAAAGAACCAGGTTCTTTATCCTTTAACAAGATGTATTTATAATAAAAGGGTTCTTTATCCTAGTATCCTATGTTTCACTATAATTACAGACAAATGTAAATTGGCATAATACTCTATTTTCTCAAACAATACCATCCTTAACTATATAAGAACCTTGTCATTTAGCCCATTCATTAATTGAATTCAACAAAAGTGGCAAATTTACACCTACGCCACAGGCAACAGTTGTAATGAAGGTTGTTGTCGGTGAAAATTGTAGAAACAACTTTCTAGATGGAATGTATGCAAAAGATCCAAATTCATCAACCTTTAACAAGATGTATTTATTATAAAGGCATTGAATTTTCTTTATCCTAATATCCTATTTTCACTATAATTACGACAAATGTAAATTTACATAATACTCTATTTTCTCAAACAATACAATCTTTTACTATATAAAAACCTTGTCTTTTAGCTCATTCATTAATAAAAGTTTCGACACTCCCATAACAGGGAAACGTTTTTTTTTTATTAAATTACTTAACAAAAAACGTTTTCGCTATTAGACCTATCGATAATATCTTAAAAAATAGAATTTCTTATCAAGGATGCCATTGTATATTTTCAGTATTTTCATCTTTTATTTTCATAGAATTAACAATAAAAAGTCATGTTCTTCATTATCTATAATGTTAATATATGTTACAAAGTCATACTTTATTTTTTGGTCGAAAAAAACGCGTATTTTGTCAAAAAACACGTGTTAATGGTAAAGGAACAAACAAAAAATTCAATAATATTATCTGTGGTAACATGAAAATGTTCAAAATGCTAAAAAAAAAAATAGATAATCGCTAGACAATGTAATCAATGTAATACAAAATTCAAATGACGTACATAATACTGTAATGATTGATTGCGTGATGTTATTAAAAAAAGGGGTTAAGGATAAATCTCAATAAATCTCACTCTGACTTGCAGACTTGCAGAATGCAGAATGCAGAAACAATAGAAATCTTATAACATTATAACATTATTAAATCATAATAAGGTTAGTGTAGATGGAGTGAAGTTTATATAACTTCCTCTACTTCCTATTATAAATAAATAAATATAACTTCACTATAAAAATAATTTATTTTTCAACGTTTTTTACACTAAAATATTATAATTCACTAAATAATAATAGGAATGAAATTTGGTAAAAGTGGTGTATTTTCGAATCCAACATCAGGGTAAACTGGTCTATTTAATTTTATAAAAATATGAGATTCATCATGTAATTTGCTTATGTTTACTTCACATTTGCCGCAAACATCAAAATCTCGACAATTTCCACACTATCAAAAAGAGAAAGGGAAATTAATATAATTTAAAATTAAAAAATATAAAAAAAATGTAAAATTTTAATATTACTTTACCTTATATCTAACTCCATAAATTGGAGATTTCCCACAAATATCACAATAAATCCTATTATGAACTGATCCTATAAAAAAAAAAAATTTTTATATATTGTTAACATAAAAGATGAGAAATGTAAATAATTTTCTTTCAATTAAAAAATATTTACACACCAGAATAATATCTAAAAGGAGATAATAAAACAATTCTTGAATCAATTTGTACGGGATGACGAATTTTTAAAAATACATGATTACAATCATGATATGTTCCTATACAAAGACTACAAAGGTCGAAATCTGCGCAATGTCCACACTGAGATAAATAAAATTGATTATTATTTGTAATAAAGTGAAAAGGTTAAAAGGTTATTTTATTTTGCAGATTACTTACTTTATAACGAATTCCAGTTATAGTAGTATTGCATGAATCACAAGTGCAAGGATGCTTAACCAATTCTATAAATGAAAATAAAATTATTTGAATCAAAAAAAAAAATAATTAATTAAAATCATTTTAACCTAAAAAGAAGTAATAATTTTACCTTCAAAACCTGTATTTCTTCTCATTTTCAAAGCATTAACTTCTTCTTGCAAATCCTTTATTTGTTCACTTAAAGTATAATTCAAACTCATACAATCTTCTTTATCTTGATAGCTTTTTACACATTCATCCCTTAATCTATTATTTTCCGCTTTTAAGTGAGTTAATTCTATTTCATTATTGATCATGAGTGTGACTTTTTTTGTCAGCGATTCATTCAAGAATTTAATTCCTTCCGATTCTAGTTCACAATTATATAATTTTGACTTTAAGTCTCGAATAATTTCTTCCTAATAATAAAATTTCAAAGAATGAAAAAAGAAAATATTAATAATAATAATAATGTTCTGGTTTTATTTCTTCATTTTTTACATACTTCTCTTGTTAAATTGTTCATTTTTCTTTTAATGAAAGAATAAAACTTCAATCACAAAATTACAAAAGAGAGTTTTTCCGGAAAACTATACAAATTTATCTGTTAATTGTTTACATTATAAGTCAGATTTAGACTATTAAGGTAATTCATATGATCATCATCAATTTTGTCAACCTAAAGGTTTAAAAATTTAAAAATCTTTTTAATTGCTTAAAAGTCTCGTAAATGATTATTATTATTAATTTTAAATGTTTAATACCAATGTTAACAATTAATATTAATAGTTAGACTTCCTAAAAAATTAAAAAAAAATTGTTGCATAGTTTAAAGCGTCTTTTAATTTCAAAATTGTATAGATAAAATTCGAATGACAGTAGAGTAAGATTTGAAAGTTCAAATGAATGCTTCCGGACTCTTATTACCGTTCACAACAATACCCACAATTTTAACCAAAATGGAGAATTCCTAACTATAGTAAATGTGTCAGTTAGCTAAACAAGAAGTAATTCTTGCCAATTTCCCAATCAGGTTAAATTAATTGCTGATATAGATAATTATTAATTATTACAAATACCAAAAATACAGTACATCGTGACCAATTTTTTTGACAAATATATCAAAAATTCAAAGCTTGCTTAATCAAGTCTTTATATCTATCTATCTGCGTTTTTTAAGGAAATGAAATCAAGATGCGAACATTGATAAGAATCAACGTGTCACAAGCATATAGATAAGTTTCCGACGGCATCTTATAATGAAGAGATATTGATAATGGATTTTGAGACAAGAAAATACTTGGAATAAAATAGTATCCAATCCCATAATCGGTAGATCGTCACGTTGGATCAATTAATTTTATTGGCCGATAGAGAAAATTGATTTAAAGTTCCACGTAACTACGTTCAAAAAAAGAAACCGACCTACCGCAGTTTGAAAGAAGTGTTATTATTCGAGACACTGTGTAATTAATGTATAATTGAAATATACTTTTCTCAGTCGTGTGGTTGTGTATTTACAAGAAAACGATTCCAGGGACATGCAAGCGAATGATATTGTTGATATAGTTGACACCTCTATAAGTGACCCTCTATAAGTGCACGCACTATATAAATTCTCTTTAATTGCACGGTGGCCTGGTCCCAACTTATAAGAGCTCTTAATATTTTACTCTCTATAAATGCACACCCTCTCTAAGTGTCACATTCTATTATTTTTTTACTATGGTTCCAAGGGGGTGCACTTAGAGAGGTGTCACTGTATTTATATGAGTGGAAACCCTTTCTCTCGCGCGACTATTTATCCAGCATTCATATTTCCGGTGATTTAATTTAAGATAGGGTGACAAATTAATTACATTGTATAACGAGTTGTACCAAAGAGCTGGTCGGTAACTAGAAGTTGGGAAGTTCACAGAACATTTCGTTGATTTTATTTTCGGTGTGATAGATATTTTGAAATATATTACGGTAGTGTCTATTATGAAATGGATATTATGAAGTTTATATATTAGGTGAGGATATGATGAGTGTGATAGATTAATCACATTTCCAAAAATTGATTTTTAAATACATTAATTTTCCCGCAATTAAAGATTTTAAAATTTCTATATTCTGTTCCAATGGCTGAACCTTTACGGAAGTTTCTGGAATGCCCCAAGAGCTTCTATCAATGTTGTCAGAAAATAGTGATTTGCGTCAAAAAAATATGTATCATTCTATTGTTCTTTCAAGATCATTTGATGATTTTAGACATGACACCTAGGTTTTACCTATGAGGAAAGTGAATTTGAAACAAAGAATTAAAATTGAAAAAAAAGTGTTCAAGAAAGTTTTTTTAAAAGAAAAAGATCCGAAAAAAATTTGGGATTGACCGTTGACGTCGCAATTGAAATAGGCGAACGGTAATCTAGAAACATTTATCAAAATCAAGAAACTTATTAAACTCAGTTTCTCCTATTTCTCTCATAATATGCTTCTAATCTTGTCAATCCGCCAATGGTGAAGAGGGCAAATGGGAAGGACAACTATAGTTAATTGGAGCCTTAAAAAATAGATCAGTATGCAGGATATCTCTTGCGGGATATCTTGTTGTAATGGGAAAAGGGTTTTTGTGAAGAAAAACCTCTTTAAGATTCGTAATATTGTTATTCGCTGATCAATCTGTATTGCTTTTACTACTAATTCTAAGTTGAATTAATGTTACGTCATCAATATCTATAAAGAATAATTTTGAACAAGAGGAGAAATATTTCAGAACTGTGAATAAAGCGGGCATAATATATGTGGCGGGAAAGTTGACGACGATTACATTATAGTGTGTGATGAATATCATTTCTATTGTTACCACAAAAATTATTTCAAGGTTGAAATCAATTCATCCGATTTTTATATAAATCACTATCGTTCACGTACACCTTTAATTAATTATAGGAGCAGGAAGGCACTATCGCCAGCTGATACTTAATAAGCTTTAACCTCAATCAAGCTATAAGTGGAAATACAAAATGAATAATGCAAAAAAAGTAGAGAAATTATTAATACCATGTGAAAGCGGAGCAAATGAAATATTCTTAGGAGTTAGAAACTTGCTTATTAACTTTTTTTATCTTGATTATTCTTTTAACCTCTCCCGGTCGTTCGATAAGGTGTAATTTTTAATTATAACTTCACCGATTAAGTTGAGGAGAAACCGAAAATTACTTTTTGAATAGAAAGGTTGTAATCATTTTTTTTATT
This sequence comes from Rhizophagus sp. LPA8_4_AMF, assembly GCA_021464525.1. Taxonomy (NCBI): domain Eukaryota; kingdom Fungi; phylum Glomeromycota; class Glomeromycetes; order Glomerales; family Glomeraceae; genus Rhizophagus; species Rhizophagus sp. LPA8_4_AMF. The sequence continues at coordinate 3,510 of JADRCO010001706.1, read as the reverse complement.
ATAATATATAAACCGAAAAAAAAAATATATATATATAATTAGCAAACCAACGTATATAAATAATTATATTTACATTTGGAAAACCAACCATCAATAAAATTTTTTTTTTTTTCTTTTTTTTATCACCAATTCATTCACTTATTCATATGTCCAATAACGTCCAATAACGTCCAATACTTCCAAAATTTGAACCATCCAAATATAATTAAAATAATAATATTAAAAAAAACCTAATAAATAAATTAAAACACTATAAAACTTTTTAACCTTTTTTTTTATTTTTAAGGGAAACCACCCAACAAAACCTAGACTAATACAAAATCGAGATCAGGTGGGCTATTTTCTATAGAATTTATATTAATATTGGAATTAATTTCATTGGGATTATGATTAGAATCTGTAAAATTATTTGTACAAATAATGGAACTTCTACAAGATCTTGAAGGTGAAGTGGATGAAGTTCTTGTAATTCTCTGGGTTGTATTAGTTGATATATTTGTTTGCTGTCGTGTTCTTGATGTTGATAATAAAGAATTATCGAATTGAGCTTCTTTTAATAAATCAACTATAACTTTCGAATCATGACATTTACTTTGACATAAATAATGATCTTCTGATTGAGCTTCTTTTAGTAATTCCGCCAACTTTTGTGATAAATCTTTTGAATCATCATCAATTTTTTGATGATGTTTACATAAATAAACCCATTGTTGTTGCGAAAGTGACGAACTTTCATCTTCTTCCCCATTCACAGGATAAACAGGTTTTAATCGTTCTTCTGAAAAATAATCTTCCTTTGCTGGTAATAAATCACTTGATGAAAGATATACTGAAGAAGAGGAAGAAGAGGCTGGAGAAAGTGTGTTTAAATGATTTTTATTAAAGCCTGGTTTTTCTGGAGGCATAACTAAAAGGAATTTTGACTCCGAGTTATTTTTAACAATCTTATTCTTATCTTGAGTTCGCCTGTCTAGAACCGATTTATTTGAACGTTCTGGTAACAAATTATTACCATCTCGCAAAACTGAAGATCCGATCAATTCAATATCAGATTCATCATTTTCTCCATTACATGACATAACATCATCATGATCTTTCTTATTAATCACTGATTTGCTTTTCTTTTCTAATACAAAAGATCTCCAGATTCTCCAAACCTTTTCAGCGATTCTCCTTTCTTTTCTTCTCATTAACAATCTAATTAAATCGAAATCAGATAAGTGATCAGATATTAATCCAGTTGAAAAGAGTCTTTCACAACCTGGAGGTGTAGATAATAATGTTATAGAAAAGTCATCTTTTGGAAAATAATATTCAGTCCATAAAGTGATTAATCTTGCTCCTGTATCCGGTCTCAATACATCTTTTTTCCACTTATTATCTAACCAAATATTAATAGGATCATAAGTTCTAATCTTTGGATCATAACCAGTATTTCTAAACCATGGTTTGTGTTCTCTAACCCATGTCCAAATACTTTTTGTCCTTTCCCTCAATTGCACATATTCTCTTTCACATTCTGAATTACAAAGAAAATCTCCATATGGTGAATTTCCTGCTGCAGCTCTTGCTAAACATAAAAGAAAAAAGTCATTATATTCAAATGCGCGTGGAAATTGTTGTAATAAATGGTGTACGCATGTTAAGAATAAAAGAAAGACTGGAGCGGGTGCTGATGGTACAATAATAGGTTCTTGACGATTAGATCTGGAAGAAGATGAATTTTCTTCTGTGGATGAAATTATAGAATTATTGTTTCGAAGATTTTTTGGAAGTTCACCCCGTGCTCTAAATGGGTGTCCAATTGCAATCCATTCCTTCTCTATTAATACCTGAAATCCTTTAATCGTACGATAAAATGGATCCATCATTATTTGTGCCAAAGACACTAATTGAGTTGTTCTATCCCATCCATCCGTACAATGCTAAAAAGAAAAAAATGATCTTATATTAAAAATTAATCTAAAATTGTTTAGCATTTGAATTTTTTTTTACATACCACCAAAACACTTGCATCATCTTCAACAATTTTTCCGACAACACCATCTTTTCCTCCAGCAGCTTTTAATAAATCAGCAACGTGACCTAACCAACCAGTAGATTCCAATACGGAATACCATTTAGGAGCTGAGCTATAAGTTGCAATAGCATTTAATAAAGAAGCATGTGAAGAAGAGATTGTGTGAATATTTGACAATCCTAGAAAATGTAAAGTAGTATTTGGAGGATAATTTTCACATTTTTCATAACCACCACGAGCAAAGCCGTTACCAAATGCAGCAGAATAACTTCTTGCATCTAAAATACAAATTTTTGTATTTGTACATTTTTCTTGTAATCCAAATTTTTTTTTGCTATTAGCGTAAATACTTTTATTAATTAATTGTTGTTGTTCTTCATTTATAGCTTTAAGAACATCTTTTATTAATAATTCATCTTCAAGACCTCTCCAACCTAATATTGATACCATTGGTTGACCGCTTCTCATTAATACATGACGACCTTTTTTCCAACAAATTAAAGGAAAACGACCATTTTTTCTAAAATTTACAAGTTTTCTAAAAAATTCCGAACTTGATTGAAATGCAGTTGAAACTTCATAAGAATCCTCATTTGTATCAAATGATTCACAAGCAAAAGTCGCATCTTTTTTAAGAATTCTAGAAGGTAGAATAAAATCTTTTGGATAAGTTGGAGATAACGTAAAATCATCATTATAAGATACAATATTCCTAAGATAATTAAATTATAGAGAGGTATTAATAACGTTTAAAAGAGAAACATTAAATTCTTAAATTAATTACTCACCAAGAATCTTTACCCATTTGCAACCTCTCAAATTCTTTTTGAATATTATAACCTTTAGACCAACCCAACTTTTGAATTCTTTTATATTTATTTTCATCTAAACCCCTTCTTATAGCAAAATCATCATCTTCATCATCACTAGTATTAGTATCAAAAAGCTCTTCATATATTTTTTCTGCCTCAGTTAATTCTCTTTTCTTTTCAGCAATCTCATCATTTCCTTTTTTATTATTAATCTCACTTTCGCCCATGCGAAAGGCAAAAACATTTTCAATGCTATTTGGATTTGTAAATTTTTTTAAAGCAAAAGAAAAATCATGACATAATGAATTTGTCGATCTATTATTATTTGAAGTATTATTAAATTTTGATTTAGAAAATTTAAATAAATATTTTAATGGGGAGAATTTTAGCGTTACTATGATTTGATTTTGTGACTCATCAATTTGTGAGATTGATAAATGCGGTATTTGTATTGCACGAGGATGGATTGCATCAGCCAAAGATGATAATGATGATGATGATAAAGATTTTGAAATATTTTTTGATGGTTGATAATAAATTCGATAATTGGTAATTAATACTGTAGACTTTATAAAATAGAATGAGGAAAAAATGAGGAAAAGAATTTGAAAGATTAGAAAAAGTTTTTATTGCTGAAAAAAAAAAAAAAAAAAAAAAAAATTTTTTTTTAAAAAAAAA
>JADRCO010001705.1:0-17465 GCA_021464525.1 Rhizophagus sp. LPA8_4_AMF | reverse complement strand
GCTGTAAAAATATAATACGCCATTACGTCAAAAAAAATTTCCATGCTGAAATTAATTACGGCATATTTTTACAGACGTAATGCCGAAACCGTAATTAATTCGCGGAGAAGTATACGTAATATGTGTATTATGCCAGAACTTTCCGGAAAAAAAAAGTCTACAGATTAATTATTCATTGATCTAGACCCATGATTTACTTCCCCATAAATTTGCAAAAATATGACGGTATTTCATGAGATCTTAGCCCTGGCTTTATTGTTACAAAAATAGCACATCTAGATCTAAAAATAAGAGCACTGCGTAAATAGCACAGGGCGTAGCTAAATCACAGAAGAAGTATAGAGATAACGTACTTACTGCGCATGATATATTTTATTAATTCTGCTCCAGTATCTTCTGCATATTTCAGGTGATCGATTCCACATGACGAAGTTTCTTTTGCATAAACCACCCACGTGATTTGAAAAAAAGAAATAAACCTATACGATGATTCAGTTAGCGATTTAGCAAGTTAAAACAATTTTAACAACGTTTGTTTTTTTAATTATAATTTTGCTAAAAGTTAAATCAGTTGAGTCGAGCATCATTAAGCCTGTAACAGTTTTATGCCTGTAATGAGAGATTAAACATTACTAAAAATTTGGACTTCTCACTTCTATTAATCGTTTGACGATATGAATCTGATATCTTTCGATTGACATAATATCAATCATCGATTATTTAAAACCAAATTTTTGCGTAAATTAACCTATAATCACATGGCAAAATGATCGACCCAGATAAAGTTAAATTTTCGATACAAATATAAATACGAATATCATATGATGTCCATCAGAAAATTGATTTTTGTTAATACCTATGTGTCTTTTATTTCTTTATAAATAAAAGCGCACTAATATCTGTAGATAATAAAATTTTATCAAAAAATTTTAAGAGAAATGATTTATTTTTTTTCGATATACACTTTTTAAAATCGTAAATGCTTTGATTCAAAAATTGCAGAATCTGACATTTTTAATGATTTCATCAATTTCTTTGTATTCTAATCTTGCAATATCATCAGCAGAAAATCTTTTTACTTGATAAATCTTTTCTACACCAATTCCATTAAAAAGTTTATAAACTTTGTTCGCTTTTTTTATTTCATCATGTAATTTAATACCAGGTTTATATGTTTCGAGTAAGAATTCATGAACCTGAATAGTAATATTTTCAGATGATGAAGTACTTCCATTATATTTAATAGTAGTATTCTCAGATGATATCATATTTTCATTATCTTGAATTATAATAATATTTTCAGATGATAACATACTTCCATTATCCTGAATAAAATTTTGAAAAGGTTTCTTAATTCTTCTTTTTTCAAGAGCTTCTCCATATTTATAATAATATAAAATATTTGCATTATTACAATTTGATTTATCTTCTTCTTCATTATAATAATAATCATTTTCATTTTTTTTCTTTGTAATTATTTCTTTTATCTTATCAATCATTCGATTAATCATAGGATGGGATAGAAATAAAGTGGACCAATCTTGATCCCTTTCTTCATTTTTTAACTCTCTCTCTATTTTATGAACATCATCAAAAGCGAAAAGAATGACACAAGCCAAACCTCTTTTTTTGTTACTAGGTTTATTATCAAATATAGTAAAAAATCTCATAACCAATATCAAATTGATGTTAAATGCGATTTTAACATAAATTACATTTGAAGGTATTATTACTAAATAAATTATACTTGTAGAAAATGAACAAAATTTATATGAAGAATATATTAAACTACTAAAAATAGGAAAATTATCTCTATTCTTATATAATATATGAGGTATTATAAATATATATATAAGAAAAGTGAATACAATTCCAAGTACAAATACCGCATTTGGTGTAAAGGCCATTTTTAACAATTCTCTTACATTCTCTAAAAGAATTATAGGGAGAAAACGAACGTTGAATTCTATGATAGAAAAGTATAAGAATAACATCCAATGTTTTAATGATTTATATTTGAAATATCGACTCTCATTTTTTTTTAACCATATGAGAATGATATAATATATAATGAATGAAATGATTCTAAAGGAACAATAGGTATAAATAAATATGATATGTTTTCTGGTGATTTGATTATAAGTGATCTTGTTCAACGCATAGAAAAGTGGTATAAGAGGTTCCACAAAAAAGAGAATGAAATCTTCCACCTTGGATTTTAATGGTGCACTTAAAAGTGGTTCAAAAAATGTTGAGTAACCAATTGGTATAATACCACTGAAAAAAATATCGAAAGCAGCAGAAGTTGGACTATTCATTTGATCGTAATTTGGGATCATTTTTTTTTAAAAAATTTTTTTCTTTTTTGAAAAAATTTTGAAAATGAAAAAAGCAAAATGAGAAAAAAAAATAAAATAAAATACCGAAATATTATATATACTTGTATATTTAATCGCGCGTAGCAAAGAAAAACAGGTCATGTTAAACAAATTTGTCATAAAAATAGAAATAAGGTTATTTTCCCATTTGAGAATAATTCATTACCTAATCGTAAAAAGTTTATCTAATATTTTTGCTTTTTTTTTCTACGATATTAAATTCGCGTTACTTTTAATTTTCATAATTTTCGGGTTTGTCCTCCCTCCCATCAATGTTTGTTTGTGAACCTATCGGCTATTCATACTAAATTGGTACAAAGAAATTATATTAATTTATATACGTTACATCAATAGTTTTCCTGTCTGTTTCAAACAATTCTGAATTCATAATTTTAGTTCTCCAAATAAGACCATTTTAATTGAAGATTATAAGTTTTTGGTATACTTTTAGATACAAATATGGAAGTAATTGATAATTCGTGTATCTTGAATGAATACTAATTTAGTAATTTGGATTATTTAACTTACCTTTTTTAGGAAAAGTCGGAATTATACTTGCTATTTATTTTGGTTGGAATTTGAGTCAGGAGTTTAGTAAACATTTTCATTGTAAAACCGCAGCAATCTTCCCAATTCGACGAACAAAATGTCCAACTTAAAAATAAGCATGTTCAAATATATTATCCAAAAAAAGATACAAACGAATAACTTCGCAAAAGTAAAAATATTATATTACAAGAGAAACTTACAACGATTATAATTAGATACAAATATAAGAAGATAGAGATATATATAACAACTCAATAATAATAAAAATAATTGGCTTTCCGATTATCCGATATTATTTACAAATATTTGTTAAAAATAAACGGAATAAATGAGTATATGGAGAGTGAAGTTGTTATTGGAGAAAATTTACATATAGAATCTTTAATCAAAGAATTATGACTATATTAATTGATGGATCGATATGCATATCACTCATTATGTTTCATTTATGTTTGTAACATTTCAAATTAAATTAAAAAAAACATTTTGCAAATCATAGATTTAACCAAATCAGGGTTAAGAATTCATGTGGATGCATATACGTCATATACGTAAAAATTGATTAACATTTTTGTCAATAAATATAATTAATAAATTTTCATACAAACAACAGTTCTTTGATGACAATTAACCTATAAATAGAATAAAAAAGAGTAATTATGAAAGAAAAATCGATCTTTTTGTAAAACAACAAGGATTAAACAAGGAAAAAAAATGTAAAGTATTTTTATTTGGGTATTAATAAACCTTTCAGATAAATTAAATCTCAGAAATTAATTTGAATTTTGATTAATTCTATAATATTATGAGATTTTATTACTAATTCAGTAATTATCAATTTCTATTAATAAAAGTTAAATGGCTTGACCAACTTAATGACGTTAAAGATAGCTATTAACCGACTCTAATTTATTGTCATTGACTTTTCTTGCATACTGGTTACCAATGCCTTATCCCTTAACATTATGCCTATAGATATAGTTAAATGATTTATCCCTATGTCCTTGATACTGCTCTTATTTACAAGGGTCTTTTCAAATTTCAACATCATATTTTCGAATATATATAGAAACCATATCATTAACCGAAGAAAATCAATTGGATTCTTTAGGTGCAATAAAGTTTCTCATTTTTCTTCATCCTATTCACTCTCCCAAACTCCTTTTAGTATAAATTCAGTTCTTTCAATCTGCAGTTTATCCTGCATTCCCGCTACTTTCAACTGAAAATACTTGGATGTAGCGTTAAATAACTCAAGGATATGATGGATTTTCTGCAGAATTTAATGGTTTGGAATTGTAATTTAATACTTCTATTTAGTATTAGATTTAATTAAGTTGCTTCTTCTGGATAGTTAGCCTGAAACTTTCCTTTTGGTTTTTAAATAAGTTGGGCATACAAAAATGTTAAAAGACGAATTACATAAAGTTTAAATTTTAAATTATTCGTATTATTTATATAAAAAAATTATAATTTTAATAATAACAAAATTAAATTAAAATGTAGCTTAAAAATACTTACGTGTCGCGTCTATGCCAAATTCATGAATACAAATATTATTTTTTTTAAAATGTTATTAAATTCCAGTTGTAAATTCTATAGCTTGCACTGGTTCTGTTAAATTCAAAATAATATCATAATTCTGTTCTTTCAACCAAAGTAACGCTGGTCGAAAAGAATTCTCATGGCGAATATCTCTGTTTTTATTAAATTTTGTCCACCAAAAAATGCACCTGCTTTTGCTTGATCATAAATTTTACGTGGTAATAGGTAATAAATGTTTTGATTTCTTCAGATACACTATTTCAGATAATGGAGGATGCGAACATTTTTGATTCACTTCTTTTTTTACAATTCTCGTTGTTTGATCAATGTGAATTCAAAAGTAACCTTCACAATCAAATCGATTCATTGATGAAGTGTCACACTGCTTTGATGGATCATGATATTTTCGTGATTGTCTTACCAAATTAACCCTTTGAGAACAAACATACCAATATGTTATAGTATGCTTGCCTTCATATTTAGTATTATACCTGCATATATAAATAAATAAATTTATTATTAGAACAATAAATTTTATGCAATTAATAAAATACATACATCCACGAATACTCATCAATAATATCAACTAATGAATTAAACTACTCGTTTGAATCTCCATCTAATAAAGATGTATATATCATGAAAAGTAAAATTTATGCATGTTCTCTTTATATTCTATATTATTGTCACTTTTGTAATAAATTAAGAAGTTGATATGCAAAATTATCAGAAGGGATAGTTTCATCTATAATATCTAGATCATTTTCCTCATTTAAACTTATTTTTTTTGTCTCGAAGCCTTATTTTTAGAAAGACAATAATTATAAGTAACAAATTCTTTGCCTGTAATTTTATTGATAAATTCTACAATAGATAATTGCTTCCGGTACCCTTTACAATAGTTATATTCGCTAGTTATATTATACTCCATTTTATTAGGAAAAATTGACTTGTTACATAAGAAATTCTTTATCTTTTATAATTTTAATATATTGAATATAGTGTAAATTTAGAAGAGTTCTTAAAAAATGCATTGTATATCAGTATAATTTATGCTAAAAAAAATCTGTTCTTTTTTAAGGGTCAGGTAATATTTTTTTTTCAAGTACCTGGGTCAAGGAAATAATTTTTTTAAAGTACCCGATTGGGGTCGGTTACTGGACTGGAGCGTTGTTTTCTATTTAGTTGATCCAATTAAAGAGGCAAGTGAAAGAAGATTTAATGATCATTAGTTTATTACCAAAAGAAATGTATTTTAATATCTCATTCAAATCTAGAAAACTCGATAAGCTTATCGAGGATGTAAATTGCATAAAAGGATATCTTAAGAACTCTGAAGATCAGAAGTAAACCGAGAATTGATCTAAGGGAAGTTCTTTCAGAAGATCAGAATAAAAGTATTAATTTTGACAGGATAATTTTCATCTTGATCTATTGCGTCAGAAAAAATAATTATATTGAAGTATCTCGTCGGTCTTTATAACTAATGCGGATTTTTTTTTATATTTTTATGTGGTATTCCCCTGTCTTTGTTATAATTTTTGAAATTAAATTATATTTCGTAAATTTCAATTAAGCATTTAACCCTTCGTTTGTTTACCTTCTTGCTCCTGCGGCTTCCAAAATGAAAGGAATAGAAACTGACTAATGTAAAAGAGGTATGGAGGAATAAAGCATAAAATATGAGTGCCCGCTCCTAGACATCTTTTACATAGTAAAAGTAATGGCAGTTCCTTCCGTTACTCCGCATTACTATCTAAGTTCTCGTTAATTTACTATCTACTCATAAACCGATATTATCTAATGTACTCATGTAACCATCCTTCTTCTTAATATTTCTTTTATAAAACTCTTGTACCGTAGTCTTTCTTAATATTCCCATCTAATTCACGAATTTGCTACATGAAGACACATTCAAGTTGAATCCTTTTCCAGCTCTAACCTGATCGAAAATTTCCTTGAATTGGGTCCAGAAAGTTAAACTGATACTTCTGAATGATATCGATCAGCCGAACTGTACTATATGATTTGGATGCAAAAATTCGTACAGTACAATACAAAGCAGGTAATTAGTAAAGTAGTACTATTGTACGTTGATGCAAGTTCGGACGTACGCTCTTATATCGTACGTTTAATAAATATAGTTAGTAAATATTCTCTTTATTTTCCAAATGTTTCTAAAGCGTGCAGTAAAGTTTTAAGAAGTTAGAAATTTTCTTCTTTTGTTTATAGCATATTTTAAAGAAATTTAAGTAATAACAAAACTTATCAATGTTTAGGCAATTTTAATTATTCGAAATCTGAAATATGTTTATAATACTAATAAACTTCAATTCTATTTTCGATTAATGAGTGCAGTTAAGTCATTATAAGATTTCCTTACAATCAATAAATTGCGTAATTCATTTTTTTTTTTATATAAATATTCAGACTGTAAAATTTTTTATCTGATGATTTTTGTACTGATTATTGATTTATTGCAACAGAGCCACATTTCGTGATAAATTGATTGATTCGAATCAATAAGTTTTTTTCTATATAATATTCGCATAAATAATTAAAAAGGTATTTCTCTCGATTTCGTGTTTGCCTAACTCTTTAACTGTTTACCTAACTTTTAAACTCTTATCGAGAGAGAACTAACGGAATATTTTTATATTAATAAATTTTATGATTCCCAGAAGAAAAAAGTAACCAACCGGTTTCTTTGTACCACTAACCTGAATTCCACCAATAATCTAAGTTTTAATAAATGGCTGAAAAACCCTCTCAAAAAATGGATGAGGTAACTTGTGAAAGATTTCCTAAGACCGTTGAGGTAATTTAGATAGATAGTTTTAGAGGGAAGAATTAGTTTTTTAACAAATTTATTTCCGCGGTACTCTGCCAACCAATACAAGGAAAGTCGATGGAAAGAAAGTAAAGGAAGTGACAACTCAGGGAAGGCTAGTGACATATGGCCCTTACCCTCCGATTCTTGTAAACACGAGCTGGGACGCTCTTTGCCTACTGTGGAATTGCTAAGTAAAACTTCACACCAGGAAAGCGAGGCTCGAGAAATAAAAGGAATGGCTCACACAGAAGCTGAGTGGTTTGAGCGGAAAGATCAGGAAGTTGGAGACAAGAACCAAATATCGCCCACGTACAATAAATCTCTCATATACGATACAAGACAACAAAATAAAGAGGTTTATGACCGGAGCCTCAATTTGCTTAATACCAGCGAAATCGCCAGTATTAACGGCATCGATGTTGAACCAAGAGCAAGAGAAAGTTGCGGAATCGAGGGTGAAAAATATGAAGATATTCCAAGGTGTCGCAATAGAACAAGCCTCGGCGCAATGCCCCTGGCACTTGGGCAATTGCTCCCGTAGGAAGCTCTACGTGAACTATATGCCCATCATGTAAATTTGTATTCCCGCACATTCACGTTAGAAACGATGGAAATCATGAACCTATGCCTAAAATGCCAGATTGTGGCAACCTCAATGAAACTCTTGGAAGTCGCAACTGCTCACCAATGGTAATCGAAGTGATCGCAAACGATTATGAACGTAGTCATTTTGCATCCTACGTTGACCGTGGACACTGCAAAGTAACAAATCTTAATTGTATTAAAAAGGGATCAGATTTGGAAATTTATGTTAATGTGGTTCAAGAATATGGCTTTAATCATATTATACTCATTGGAGAGCGTGAACACGGAATGATCTTTTTAGATTGCTATGGTCGCGTATTTATGTTAGATATGATGTCTGGCGTATTGTGGCCACTCGGAGATACTTTAGAAGAGGCAAGAACGAAGCCATGGACTTTCGAGGTGTCATGGGTTGTCGATGAGGAAACTGGGACTGTTTATGAAGTAGAGCGTTGTATGTATGCAATTCTTAATTGTTTTTACCATCATTTATATAACTTTCTTCTCTCTTCCAGATCGCGGCACTGTTGATGGAGATCAAGAAGATCAAAAACCCCAGAAAATCGAGAAAACTCATAAGAAAAGCAAAATTAACAAGAGGAAAAAAAACAAAAAGAAGAAGAATAGCATACTTTTTTGATTTTTTATATTATTTTCCACCATTTTATAATCTAATCTCTCTTATTTACTTTTATAACTCCGTATAAGTATATTGTTTGAATGTATTATCCCTTATGTAAACGGTTTATTTTGTGATGTATATCACGCAAAAATTACTGCTAAAATAAATAAATCAATAACTTTATCGTGCATACTCATTTAAGAATGGATTTCGATAGATAAAAATAAAATTCACGTGTCAGTTCCAACTTGGAACGCCGATCACTTTTGTCAAGAAAAATTTTTATTGATACAGAGAAAAAAAAATTAATTACATTAATTACAAGATTAGGGACGAAGCCCGAATGACGGGAACTACTAAACACGATTATTTCTTCGGTATCCTTCTATCCTAACCCTCTTCCTTTCAGGCTCTTCATCCGAACACTCTACCCTATCCTTCAACAATTTCACTATTATATACCCACGCACTTACGCAATGCATGATACTCCTCCGATTCCCCTTCAAGCTTTCTTGGTAAATTCGATCGGTATCACTAGCCTTAGATCTGGGCTATAAACAATTGCCTTGGTAAAGCTATTTGTTTTATTGAAAATTACAATCTTTTCAAATAAGATCCAGTGTTCCACCAAGTTTTACTAGGAACCATGACCTACATACAGTGATAGTAAAAAATTTGGTTGGAAGCTTCCAATCCAAATGGTTTTATTAGAAAATTATGCTTTCAATCTTTCCAAAGGTGCTTACAATAGTGCTTCCAATCTTCCAAGAGCACATCACTGCCTACATGTTACACAAAGTTAGTACATTGGTTTGTACCTTTAAAAGACCATAAATTTTATAAAACTTGGTCCTTTTCTGTTTCCGGGTTTCGCATGAGAACTAAATGGATGATCTTATCCTTGGAATTTTTCGTGAAACTTCTAAGATCGCCATTATGAATCATTTAGATTTCAGCCAATCAGAATCGTCCCGATCAACCATCCTCAATCTGATAAATTTTCAAAAAAAAAAAAATTATTTTTCTTCTTATATTTAATTTAATTATATTATGTTTTGTATTTTAATTTAATTTAATTTAATATAGTTTTTTTTGATGTACTAATAAAACTGAAATATACTTTGCATTTTACATTTATTTTTTCAAAGTGAGACAAAATTTATTCTTTCAAATATATATTCACTCTCCATCTGACATACATTCTCTTAAACTAAGTTGAAATTCGTTAGACGGTGAAAAAATCATCAAGAATCATAGATTTTTGTTTAATCTGGTCCTTTTTTGTCCGTCCTTGAGTAGCAGAATGTGCTGTTTGTTTGTGATTTGTTAAAAGAAAAATATTTTTTACAGATGGAATAACAAAGGCGGGAGTACATATTTTTATCAATAGATGGACAATCAACATCATAGCCTGGTATTTTCAAAAGATCAGAATATAGAAAAACGTGAATGGGTTCATAAAGTATCCAGGATTTCTAGCTTTGGTAACAGGTTGCAAGAAATCATTGCTGTTTTGTAGAAAGTCTATGGCCTCTTCGGCTCTAGTGGTTTACAGCAGCTTGTATTTTTGCAGCGTTTGATATCAACTGAATAAGTGCATAAATTACAATGAGTTTCAATCCTGAGAAGGTATTTGCATCTTCTTCATTTCTTTTTTGAATTTTGTCCCGTCTTTTTAATTCTTCTACCCTTTCTTATCTGTACCTTCAAACTTTACATTTCAAATGGATTAGCGAGTGTAACTACATAATGAACATCAACTCTCTTTCCAAAAATCAAATCATAACTCCAAATATCACACAAGGTTTCTCCTGCATATCGAAAATTTTTGAGTAGCCAATTCTGGATTTATTACTCTTCCGTGTGTATTTAAATGTGTACCAAAGTGGTCAATTGGCAATGTAACACCAGCAAGTTCCCCAGAAAACGTTGCCATACAACTTTCTCTGGATTATATTTGATTATCCTGGGGCATGCGTCAATAATCTAAATCAAATTTCTTGAAGAGATGACACTATGTTTTTATTTTTAAAAAAACTAGGATTTTCATCTGGTCCTCCATCCGGACTTTTCATACACTACAATCAGTTAATGAACCCATATGTGTAGCAGATCATGATTTTCCTACTGGACATGGGTAAAAGTTAATTTCATCATTATATTTGATGATTAAGCCAAGTGATTCAAATGATGAACTTCGAACATGACATCTTGCAATTTTTGTCGTCCTCAGTGGTTTTTTGGTACATCTTCAGTTACTCATATGCAAGGCCTTAATAGTCTTACCATGGATTCCAAATACGATGATGCGTTAAAAATAAATGGAAATATTCGAATTTGTCATCTCGAGAAATAATAATACTCATATGAGCAAATAATGAACATTTAAGACAGCAATGACCATCAGAATGTTCTCGTGTTTCAGTATGTGAAATTCCAGTTACTGCAACCCACGAGGCAATAGATAATTATTTAACGTAATTCGTACCATATATACATTTATCTTTCTTCAGGATCTTTACGCAAATTTTCAACTATATGGATATCCGCACTATATCTCCTGATGGAGGATAACACTACATTTACCCACAAATAAATATCATGAATTTTCAATGCTTATGTATATAGGATCATGGTAAAAACTGCAAATTATACTCCAAACCGTGCTGATGTTTGCCGCGAAACAGCACAAGATGGAAGAAAATTAAAAACAAAGATTCTGCTGAAATTGATGACATAATTAAACAATACCTGGAAATTCCATTTAACTTACATGATATACAAACAATGAGACCAAAGCATTTATATCAAGAGAAGATCCTGTTCTATCCCATCCTATCATTCATTTTATAGATTCAACACTGGAAATTCCACCTAGATCAGCTCAAAGAAGAGCAGCTGATAAGTATGATTGAAAGAAAGATAGCTGAATTAAAACAAATTTGCAATATTACAACCGACTCAAATTTGGAATAAATGATCTTCAAACTGAAATTAGCTTTAATAAGGACAAAATCATGAAAATGCTTACTGAATCGTGCGATGTGATAGACGTGGTCAGCCCCCACTTCTCTTTAAATACCCAGATTTGCATGACCAAATTCATAATTCAGTTGAGTTTGGATCAGCTGATGCAAAACGAAGGTAGGAAGTAGTTAAAGTGCGTCGTCCGCGGATACGAATACGTATGTAATCCGAGGATTTCTGCGGATCATCCGTCGGACATCCGGATCAAAAATAGTATCCATCATCGGCGGATTGAAACGCCAGGGGAATGATATATTGTTTGATAATTAAATTCAGGAGTCGAAAAAAACGGTTGGCGGCATGAATATTAAATTTAAAAAAAATTTTAAAATATGAAATAAAGCCAAGTGGGACCATATATTTATTTAAAAGATATAAATATATAAACGTAAATTTAATGTCTTGCAAAATTTGGAACTTTATTTAATAATAGAAGAGAAATCAATATCAATGTCCCGACTGTCCCGTGATTGAAGACCCATGAAATAAATATAGACTAAATTGTAAAAGGGTAATCCCCTGGATCATCAAATATAACCATGTGATTAAACACTTAACTATTTTATCACCTATCTATATGAGACCGGGAATAAGTAAACGAAGATTCCCGATCATTTATAAACAGTTAATCGTTAAACTATTCCGAGTACAATAGATGATCTGATATAAATGAAACACTTGTGGAGAAATCACCCTCTAAGTGGATTTTATTTTAAGGCATACTACAGTAGCATATACGCTTACAAAATAATTAATTACAAGAATTTCACATTTTAAAATTTAATTGTTTTATTTTGATATAATTATACACCAATTTTTTACAGTTAATGTTTATCTATCATTTGGAAAATCAGAATGTTTCAACTTTCTACTGTTGGCTTTATTTTTGTTTTAAAATAAAATCCGAACTGTATTGACTGTATTTATAGAAATCATGCACAGATCTAATATTTTATTAAAATTCATGGCATTTAGAAATTAGAATCAAAAGTGTGAGATATCATTCAAAAAAGAATTTCTTTATCAGGACTTTAAGTAAAACAATACGCTTCAATAGTTTTCCCATATCATTGTTATAATTCCGATCCACAATAAGGTATAAACCAATCAGATCTGTTTATCTAAACTCTGTCTAGAACCTGACTCCGATACTGGTGACACCGAAAAAGATTTTCGGCAAATCATCAATCAGGATAAATGCAAATTATTGATTCAATAATCATTGGAATATCTTTTTCAGGTAGCAATCTTCGATTTTTTGTATTATAAAAATCGGCGAAAAGAAAAAAAAATATTTTTTTCACTGTTAATTTTTAATTAAAATTTTAAAATGATTAGTAAAGAATCTTCAACTGCTATAAGTCCATTTGATTTATTACCAGATGAAATCTGGTTAAAGATATTTACAGAATTACCAGTAGCAACGATTTGTCTTTGTCGAGTGGTAAAATTTTTTCTTTTTTTTTCATGGTTAATTTTTTTTTTCTCACGAATGCTCTAAAAACTAAAATAATTTTTTTTTATATAGGTTTCTAAAAAATGGTATTATTTGTCACTAGACGAAACGTTATGGCAATATTATAGTTCACGTTTATTTGAATCTGGATCCTTACCACCAAGAACTAGCTCAACATTGAACAGTTGGGAAAGTTTTTATAGACTTCAAATAAATTGGCAAAGAGGAAACGCAACAAAAACATTTAATTTCAAAGCTCATAGTAATAAAGTTGTGGCACTAAAATTGAGAGGAGATATTTTAGTTACAGGATCAACTGATAATTTTATTGGAGTATGGAACATTAAAACTGGTGAACGCAAAAAAGAAATTGCAGTTGAAGCTGATATTATTTGTGTTGATTTTATCGAACATAAGGATGTGATTGCTTGTGGATCATATTATGGGTAATGTCATAACTTTCAAATTAAAGAATAATGTTTTTTTTCTTGCTTAAAAAAAAAAAAATATTAACGACCGTTAACTTATAATTATGCCAAATAAAAGTGAATTCGGATGTAAATTGATTTCTTTTTCAACGGGAAATACTCTTGGAAAATTTGCAGAAGAACAGTGGATAGGAACTCAATGCATGGATATGAATGATGAATACATTGCATTAGGAACTTTTAAAGGGATGATACATGTACTATTATGGGAAGATGGTAGAAAAGTAGCGTTATTTCACGTTCATTCAAATAGGGTAAGTTTTATATTGAATTAATGGTTTGTTTTATTGACAAAGTACAAAACTTTTTTTTTTTATTAAAATAAAATTTGATAAACAGGTTGCAGGTGTTCGCTTACTTGGTAAAAATACTGTTATGTCTGTTTCATCAAATGGGGCTATCGATATATTTGATATCACATCAAGTGGATTACTTTATCAATATGTTCCATCGAGGACATCTATCAATATATGCTCATTTGATAATAATGTAGATGGTCATGATATATTATGTATTGCACCATCTGGAGCGATTTTTCACATTAGATGGGAAGATTTGCCTCCTTCTTCTTTCAATGAAGGAAAAGGAGAAGGAGAAGATGAAAGGATAAGAAGGATATATTCAAGAGAACCAATAATGATTTATGAAAATAATAACGTACCATGTAGATTACTTTGTGCAGGAATTGACTCAAAATATAATCACGGTGTAATTGGATCATTAATATCATATCCACCACAAGGTCATTTATTAATTTATCCGAAAGTTAATTCGGAAAGTGTAGATGTAAAAAATGGAATCCGTGGATTTAAAGAGGTCACATTGCCTCCTTCGATTGACACTACCGTGTTTAATATATTAGATATCGATGATGAAAGAGTTGTTGCTGGTTGTACGCGAGGTTGGATTTATTGTTTTGAATTTACTGTTGATCAAAAGAAAGAGAAGAAGGAAGAAAATGTAAAGGGGGAGGAGGAAAAGGAAGAAATTAAGAATGGAAGTAAATCCGAGTTATCATTTGAGACCACTCAGAGTCGTATGTCCCTGAAAAATTTCTCAATTAGTGTGCCGGTAAAGACTAAATGCAATGTTTGGTCAAAAGGGAACGAAGCCGTTGATAATAAAGAAAATTCGATTGAAAATTTGTATAATATTTGTAGTTTTGAATTTGATTCTGATCAAGAAAGAGGACATGAAGAAATAGAAGAGAAGGGAGGGGAGGAAAAAGAGGAAACTAAACAAGTTCTAAATGGAAGCGAAGAATTTACTAATGAAGAAAATTTTATCAAAGATATCAAAGATCTTTATTCTAATAACAAAGTTTTTATTTAAAAATTCTCTTTTTAAGTAAAATTTTTCCCTAACATTTTAATAATATAAACATTAATATAAGGCATTTGTAGATATCTAAACTTCATATATTATAATATACATCCATTTATTTTTATTTTATTTTATTTTATTTTGTTTTATTTTTTTTTTTTCCAAAAAAAAAAGACAACATTTTATACGTATAAATTGTTCTTAAAAAGGATAATAAATATAAAGCATTCATTATACATTAAAATTCTGTTTTATATTTGCATTTTATTGAAATACAATGTTTCATAGAAATACACCTATTAGCGAAAAAATAAGAAATATATATTTGAGATTAATAATACAAACAAAATAATACAACTTAAAGAAAAGTAACTTCTTTAAGTAAAAGGAAAAAAATGTTCTTTTCAATTCCACACATTATATTAAAATATGTCTATATATATATGTATATTGTACGAAAGAAAAAAATTGTTCAATATATAAAAAATAAGAAGAAAAAAAAATTTTTTTGGAATTAACGTTTGCCATCATAAAGAGCAATAGGAGGTATCGCAAATAAAATGGCAGTAGTTATTATAGCAGCTAAAGTATCCCAAATCATAAAAGTCAAAGCACGTTTTCTGTGCGCATATAAAATCGAACGTTCTTTAATCTTATGAAATCGAAATAATTTGTGTTCACTACGTTCAAAAGAATGAAAAATACGTTAAAAAAAAGTGCACAATAAACATAACTAACGCTTATAACTTAGTTTATTACTATCCATACCTTACACCAAATATTATCAAAGGAGGAAGAAAACGAGTAGCAGCAGTTTGTAATAAGATCCAACCTAGCCATATAGGAAGAAATCCCCAAAGTCTTACTAATCTATTCTCTATACCCATAAAAATATAATATAATTCTAAGGCGAGACCAAATGTCAAAGCCATTATACCCAAAGGTAAAGCAATTATGGCATGTATATGAGTTAAATTCATATCAATAGCTGCTTGTATGAATTTTGGAAAGTATATTACATTCATAATATGATAAACATAAGATTTTGCCGAAGAAAATACAACAGGATTAAATCTTCCTTGACGTTCAATTAAATCTTGCATTGTTATACGATTTTGCTCCGGTAATATATTCATGTGACCATACTTTTTATAAATAACTAGAGCGGATTTTGCTAAATCCTCTTCGTTAACTCTCTTTACAATTTCAGGTTGTTTGGAATCTGATGATGGTCTATCTTCTGAAATTACCGTAATTTCATAATTATTTTTACTATCACTACTATCATAAAGTGCTCCAGCATATCTATTTGAAGAAGAGTAACGACGATTATTTGATTTAACTACAGGATTTTTTGAATCAATTGATGAAGGTGCAACAGAAGGAGCGACTGTACCATCAGTACTTGAATTACTATCATTATAATCATTGGAAGGTTCCCAATCTTCACCTTCTTCGTCTTCATCATCGCCTTCAACTCCTGTATCTTCTTTATCCTTTCCTCTTCTACTAATAGTATTTTCACTTTGTCTTCTTTCTCGTGACTTTTTTATATAATCCTGATATTCTCGCCAAGATTCAAATAAGTTTTCATGAGTAACAACATCTAGCCAAAAATTTAAATTTTCTTCTCCATGCCAATCTTTTCTAAGATAAGCATAAAAATTATATTGTGATAATGGTGACCCTGATTTATTCATTAATACTTTATCCAATGAAGGGAAAAATGTTCCATCAAAACCCATTGTTACATTATCTGATATAAAACTTGGAGTCGCATTATTATAATAAAGATCTTTTTCTCCTATTCCTATTCCTGTTCCATTAACACTTTCTTCTGTATTTTCATCTAATATTACTTCTTTTGTAGGTGAAAATTCTTGAGAAGTATTAATACGTTGATTTTGATTTTTTCCGGCACCAAAAGCTATTTTTGGTACTGATAAGGAAGTATTAGTATTCGATGAATGTTTTGATAATATAAATGCTTCATTTTTATCATAAACTTCCATTATTTAAATTTTTTTTTTTTTTTGGCTAGCAAAAAAAAATGAGTGGAGGTAGTGTACGCAGTACTTTATTTCGTTATTAGAGTTATCGTTAATTTTATTAAAAAAAAGGTGCTAACGTTTAAGTTAGCGTTGAAAAAAAATAAAAAAAATATTAAATATAATGCTATATAAATAATATATTAATGAATATTAGATACAAGATATACTTTTTAGGGTAACAAAAGAGAAACAAAGATATTAGTTGAAAGATAAACGGAAAGGGAAAAAATATAAAAAAAGAAAAAAGAAAAAAAAGGGAAAAGGGAAAAGAAAGTAAGATATATCTTTTAAATGTGGAAATGTGGTGTAATGAATATAATTAAGAGGGAACCAAAGACAACTAATTTAACACTGATTTGTACGACAAATCAAAAAAAAAAAAAAAAAGAATATCTCGAGAAAAAGAATAAGAGTAATTTACCGGATTTAGACTTGAAATTTGAGTCTCACGTTTCCAATTTTGTATAATTATTTGATTAAAAAGGAATCGCGATTGAAGTAATTTGAATAAATATTTAATGAAAATACCGCCAAATTGTTAAGCTTTGCTTCTATTAATTGCCGATCCGCCGATCAATCGGACCAGATTTATATGATACATTTGGGG
>JADRCO010001704.1:0-17490 GCA_021464525.1 Rhizophagus sp. LPA8_4_AMF | reverse complement strand
AAAGCTTTTATATCCTTTTTGTGGAGTGTTAAACAAATTACAAGCAGAAAATGCTTGTCTCTATGACGTACTTCATGAATTTGCTTATTTTTACAAAATGTGGCAAAAATATTCTGATCAAGATTTAGGTAAAAAAATGGCTGCGCGTTTAGAAAATGATGGGATATTTGGGAACAGCTCTTATTATTAATTTCTTTTCTTCTCCACTCTGAATATCAGAATAATCTTTTTATTCAAAGTAATTATTCAATTTCTTTTGCTCAATCAATTGAGTGAATGGATGATTTACTATTTTTGTGCTTGGTTTAAACGATTACCTACCTCACTATTGGAAGAGTTGCAGAGTTACTGAAAACAAGATTTTCCATTTAATAATATATATTAAAACAATTTCATAATGGTGTACTTGAGTTTTGGGATTTTACATCTGCTTATGCACCAGATTTAAGTGCATTTTCTACTAAAATATATGCTATTTGTATTAATACTGCCTCGGTTGAAAGACTTTTTTCTTCTATGGGCTTTTTTCATACGAATAAAAGAAACCACTTGGGTGTATGAAATTTACCTTAAATTTTTATTTATTGACATTTTTTTAGCATATTTAATCATTTGGCTTTCTTAACTGTTAAAAGTTATAATGTTATTATAGTCAGAAAAAGTTCTTGCTATGAGTCAAATAAAGGGAGAATTTCAACGGCAAAAACGACTGGAAAATATTATGAGTGCAAATAAAAAACTCAAATATACAAATGTTGCAATTCCAGTTGTTCAAGAATAGCAAGATGACGACCAATTTAATGTATCCGATAATGATGATGATTTTTTAAATCAATCTTCTGAAGATTTAGAACAAGATATTGAATCACCTCGTAAATAGAGAAATTTAATTAATGAATGGATTGAAATGGTAAAAGATGAGGAATCAGAAATTCTAATTCAGGAGGATGAAGAAAATGATAAGATAGCACCACTTATTGGTCGCACTATGGATTTAAACGAGATTTTACAAAAGAAACATCCACTTATCAGTAAAAGAGCCAAGTGGAAGTTAAATGATATATTTGATTTTGAAACTTCAGCCTCCTACATATTTGATATTATTACGTAATTTTTTTTCAATTTTTAATCTTTTTTTAATTTAATTATTTAATTATTTAATTAATTTGTAGATGAAACAGAATAAAATCAATAAATTGATTACAATTGGTCAGGAAAATATCCAATGAAATAATTTGTATTTACTGTAAATAGGCAGATTTAATGTTGATCAATTGCGTACTAGTAATATTTTTTTAAATAAAATTACATTTTATTCGAATTATTTGTAAAGAATTAACTAAATTTACTTTTTAAATCATTAAATTTAAATAAAATTAAATAAAAATCAATTGGACATTTTCTTATATGTCCAAAAAAATTATTGGACATTGTGGACATATATCCAATTGGATATTCAATTGGATATCCAAATACTCAATTGAACAAATGGTCCAACACTGATTGTTATTGATTCTATACAGTATAGTTTTAGGGTTAGGGTTAGGCAAAAAAAGAATTAGAATTAAGGTTAAAATTAGGGTTAGAATTAGGATTAGAATAAGGATTAGGATTAGTATTAGGATTTGAATTAGAGTTTAAATTAGGGTTAGAATTAGTTAGGATTAGATTTAGAAATTTGGATTAGGATTTGAGTTAAAAATTATTAGAATTTAAAGTAACTATATAGTATAGATAAAAATTATACTATATAAAAATAAAAAAATTATACTATATATACAATGAAGATTATATTATACTCATTATCTATATACTCTATCTTAAATGAAATTTTTATTTACAGATTGCATAACAAAATAAAGATTTATATTATAAATTTTAAAAAATCCATTTTATTACATTTTATACTTTCTTTTCAAATACACAAATGTTTTATTGAAATTTTTCAAGAGTATCTTTTATTAACTTTTATCAAACTAATGTACCATTTTTAACATAAAATTATTATATTATATATGTTTATTTTAAAATATAATTTTACTTTAGTCATATAAAATTCTTTTATGTATAAGTAAAGTGTTTAGCAAGTTGAATTTACCTGTTTTTCAATTTTCATGAGCATAGGTATAATATGTATAAAGAAAAGTATATTTTAACTATACTAACTTTTAAATTTTTATTTTTCTATTTATAACTTCAGAGCGTAATTACACCACTTTGGTCAACTAAATTAGACTTTCTTAATTAATTGAAAATTGTTCAGCAAGGTCAAAACTACTTATGTATTAATTTTTATAGGTGTAACTATAATACTTGTGAAGACTGTTGCATTTTTCATAATAGTACTAACTTTTGAATTTTTTTATTTTTCTGTTTATAACTTCAGAACGTAATTGCATCATTTTGGTCAAATAAAATCAACTTCCTTTATTAATTGATAAATGTTCAACAAAGTCAAAACTACCTACATATTAATTTTTATAAGTGTAAGTAAAATACTTATGGAGATCAGTAAGTTTTTCATACCAGTACTAGCTTTCAAATTTTTTATTTTCTATTTATAACTTTAGAGCATAATTTTACCACTTTAGTCAAATGAAACTTTTCAAGCTTAAGTAATATTTTTCAGCGGAATCTGATCTACTTACAGGTAATATTTCAGAATAATTGGTCTACTATTTCTAGAGTACAAGCAATTTTTGCACTTTTAAATTTTTATTAAATATTTGATTTGTAAGTTTAAGGTATAATTTCACCACTTTGGTCTTTTTATGCTTAAGTAAAGTTGTTCAGAAGAGTTAAAAATGATTGTATTTTAATCTTATAGGGCTAGGTATAATATTCATGGAAAAATTGGTGTTCTTATAACTATACTAATTTTCAAATTTTTAAAAATCAATTTAAAGAATAGTAGATAGATTGTTAGAAGAATTTAAGGATTATTATGTAATTAAGACACAAAAAATTACTGCGTATATCGGTGAGTCATTTATTACTTTGAAAGGTTATCATATCTATATATAATTTAACATTTTGGTATTAAAACTTTATTTATTACTTAGTTTTTGGGCAACTTATTTAGTTTCATAAATAAGTTATATTATAAAAAGTATATTTTTAATATAATATGAAGTTATATAATAAAAATGTATATTAAAATGGCAAAATTTATGTATATTTTAGTGGATTTTTAAGTAGTATTGTAAATATGACCTCTATTATAATTATCCAGAGTCCTACTAGTATAATACCAGTGATGGAAAATTCTAGTTTCCAGTAAAAATTTTACTGGAATTGGAAAACTGGAATATTGGAACATTAATGGAATATCAACAGAATATTGAAACATTGAAATATCAGAAAACTTTGGAAATCTGATTTCATTATTCCAGTATAATACATAGTTACATACCAATCACATAAGTTATAAAATAATCATTAAAAATTTTGAAAATAAATTATACGCTTTCATAATATTTATAAGTTTATTTTATACTAGAAAAAAAATAAAAAAATTTTCTTACATGCGCGATAAGAAGAAAATGCTGATTGTGAAACAAATATAATGATTTACATAATAAAAATCTTGATTTACTGTTTAAATTTAGATTTTGTCTAATCGGCACAAAAAAATTTTCTCATCATATCAAATCGTGATATCAGTAACAGAAAGCTTTTCATTATTTTCATGATTTTGTTCAATTAAAAAAAGATATTAAAATTAATCATTTAGCAGTATATCAAGGTTGTATAGCAGTTAAAAGTTAGACTTGGGCTGAGACAAAAGCACAAAAAATAAAAATATTAAATACAATTCTTAGTATTGGTAAATATTTATTCGAATGTGATAATTTTAAAACTATATATATCCTGATAAAGTTGAGTATGTAAAAGAGAATATTGAAGCAAGAAAATAACAAACGGCTGAACTTCAAATTGCAAAAAATAATCACAAATAGATTCATGTAAAATTTTTATATTTTAACTTTATAGGATATATATTTATTATTATACATTTTAAATTAATTGTTATTATTTTATTTACTATATAGTTCAATTTTTACGAGATTTTTTACAAAATTTTTTAGATGATACAGATAATAATTATTCAAATGCACCTTTTTCAATAACAAGATCAGATTATAGTCATAATGCATATAAATAATTACGTTATAATAATTTAGAATAAGGAGTTAAAGTACAAACTACTATAAATTAATATATTGGAAGAAAACTTTTTCTGAATGAAATGTTTATATTTCACAAATTACTATTGCAAATAACAATCTCAAATGGATAGATATTTCAATGGGTAAAAAATCAAGAAACTATTGAATTTTTCAATTTTATTTCACCTTTATTGCAATTACCTAGTTGAAAAACTTTAGCTAATAATATATTAAAAGAATTTGCTGAAAATGTATAAAAAAGCATAGAGGCTGTTATTAAAGAAGACAAATATGGTGTTTTTATTTCACTTGATGGATGGAAAAATGTAATTAAGTAATATATTTTAGGTTTAGTGATAACAAGATCAGACAGACAAGTATTGATATGAGGAGCAAAGGATATTAGTAGAGATTGTAGAAATACTGAAGCAGCAATTAATCAAATCAATGAATTTCTAATTGATACTAAAGCAAAAAATGTAAAAATTAATACTGTTATTACTGACTTTACTTTTTTTTATAATGCAGCTTAGTAAAAAAAAATAAATCATATTTTAAAATTTTTGTATTAAATCTAATTATTTTTTTTTTATTTAGAAAAAATTTAAGACATATACATTGAGATATTGTATTTTTACCTATTTTGCACATCAAGCAAATTTTTATGTTGCTGATATTCTTAAATCATCACCAAAATTCCTTAAAATTTTCAAGAATGCAACTATAATTGTTAAATATTTTAATGTGTCTGCAAGTTTTACAAAAGATTTTTAAGATGAACAACAAAAAATATATAATAAATATATTATATTAATACAGTCAACCCTCCATATAGTCACATATTTGGGACAGTCAATATTTGGTGACTATAAAGAGATGTAACTATATAAAAAATTTTGTATATATATATTTCAGCCAAAAATTAACATAATTTTGATTAGAATTATACTTAAATACTTTATTGATCATAATTTTGCCAATATTGATCATAAAAAAGATGATCTTACCACCATTCGATTCGTCTTGATAAAACAAATCTAATAATATAAATACATTAAAATTCAATCACTAGATTAATTTTCAAAATTAAAAATTATTAAATAGTTTTTGAGTAGTAATTTTGTCAATAATAATCATAGAAAGATAATCTTACCACCATTCAATTCGTCTTGATAAAATGAATCTAATGATATAAAATTCATCAAAATCCAATTACTGGATTAATTTTCAAAATTAAAAATTATTAAGTGGTTTGGTGTAATATTTCTGTCAATATTGATCATAGAGAAACAATCTTACTACCATTGGATTCATCTTGATGAGACAAATTTAATGATATAAATTTTATCAAAATCTGATTACTAAATCAGAAGTTATTCTCAATTTCATGTTTTGTAAATTTAATTATGAAATTGTGAATTTATATGCATAAGTCATTTCTGAAACTAGTCTGATCAGTTTTAATATCAGTCACAAACTGATTTGCTGATCAAAATAAATAATTTTTAGGGTTAATCACCTTGTATTAGTGGTAAATCCCTGATACCCCTCTAATAGCCTGATTATAGTAAGGTCACAGGTTCGATTTCTGCTGATTACAGAATATTAAAAGAATTTTACTGCAGACACTACTACCAATAGTGTGAAAGTACAGGGATTTGTGTAGTTTAGACTGCATCATGATATATTAATATATACAGTTAAGCTGCACATTTCAACAAAGAGTCATAGTGTCCTTTTAACATTCCCTATGAGGCTATTGGGAGGTTCAATGTCCTGTCTTCTCAGTCTCTGCTTGTATACCTTAAAGATGGTATCTTATTCGGGTAGTCATTTAATAATACTGCTTAGGGTCTAATGTGACTAGATGGGTATCATAAATAGTTAAAATTCTGAGTGCAATGACTTAGTGGTAGTTTTACCTTCTAATAGGTTTAGGCCAACTGGGATGTTTCTAAACTGACAGGTGTATTAGGTGGGATTTAACTTCTTACTGGTTGAGTACCGGTTGGCAGCTTAGGTGGTAAGATATTACTTTAACGTTAACGAATAAGTCTATACTGCCTGTTTCCTTTCTATCTTAGTGGTCACTTCTATACCATTGAGTGATTCACGACTATACCTTAGTACTAAGTAATCGTGAGGCTATAATGGTCTTGAGTGAAACTTAGTTCAGTTCTGTTTGAATAGTTTGGTATGAAAGGGTTTCTAGTAGATGATTGGCATTACATTTGACAAAAGTCCTCCATGATTAATGACCTGACAGGATGGAATATAAATTCGAGCTAGTCATTATTTCTATAGTAGGTGTAAAAATAAGTAGGGGTTATATCTAAGTCAGCTAGTATTCCGTTGAAGGGTGGGAACCATCTTGAGGTCAAATTACCATGACAGTATGTTGATACTCGGTTGGATTTTCAGTACTTCACAGCGCAAGCGTACTTGTTGGTGCCAGTTGGTTGATGCCAGTTAAGCCGTTCCAAATTGATTGTTTGTTTAACGTACCCCACCCCCTCTATTTTCTTAAAAATCTAAGTTTTAATAAACATATAACAACACATATGTTTAAATGCTCCCTCAAAATTTAAATTAAATTTTTCTGAAATTATCTGAATTCTTCCAAAATTTCCAAAGTTTTATTATGTTTGTTTGTTTAATAGAGACCCCTCACCCCTCTCCCCTCTCAAACTTTTCAGAAAATCTGGACGTTAAACAAACAATCAAGTTGGAACGGCCTTAGTAATACGTACAATCTGTACTTACAGACCATCATAGATATATAGGGCCTATGACCTGTCTCAATAGAAAAATGAAACACCATAATAAATAACTTTTTATCATTACAAATTAATTATGTAACTATATGTAATATTTTTTTAATATAAAATTTTTAGAAATTAGTGTGATAGTGATTATATGTAAAATGGGACTATATAAGATAGATTTTATATGTAAAAATTTGGGATACTTAACTAAGGTGACTATATAAATGATTGTGACTATAAGGGAGGTGACTATATAAAGAGTTGACTGTACAATCTGGTAATACCTGTTAATATTTCTACTATTTTTGCTATCAATCAGTTCTTAGAAATAAACGGACTCTTAAGATATGATTAAAATTTAATTATTATATAAATGGTTAGCTTAAATTATTTTTCATTAATTATTATTATTTATTTATAGTTTTTAGCAGGAAGAAATGATTTTAGTGATGTTGCGGTAATACATAATAATTCAACTATAGGAGCGAATTCTAATAATATAATGGTTAATAATATTATATCAATTATTAATAATTCAGATTTTGGGAATGTCTTGCAGAATTAAAACAAATTTTATATCCATTCTGTGCAGCGTTAAATATATTACAAAGAGATAAGGCTCAATTATATGATATGTTACATTCTTTTGGATATTTTATGCAATGTATCTTGGAATGCAATGATGAAAATTATAAAGAATTGATAAAACAAAGACTAGAAAATCGTTGGAAGGCATAGGAACAACCTTTGATTATTCTATCCTTTTTTTTACATTTATCTTACAAATTATGATTTTTTATTTCTAATCCTAAAATTTCCTACATTAATCTTGATAAATGGGTTCAATATTATTATTTTAAATAGTTCAGTAAAAAACCAAGTTCTATAATACAAGAATTATTAGTGTATAAAGAAAAGAACTTTCCATTTAATGAATCATCTTTACAAGAATTAGAAGAAAGCCCTTTGGATTATTGGTCATTTTTAAGTGATTCAGTTCCAGAATTATCACAAATAGCAACCAAACTATTCAGCATATGTGTTAACTCTGCTTTGTGTGAACAATTGTTTTCATCAATGGAATTTTTACATACTAAAAAATGAAACAAATTAAATGTAAGTTATTTTTTCTTTAATAATATTTGCATACTTTGTAATTTATTGACTTTTATTTTAAAATTTAGTATACTAAAGTTTTATGGATGGCACAAATTCGTGGTGAACTTCAAAGAGAAAAACTTATAAAAGTATTTTATTTGAAGATCAGCAGGTTAAAATAATAGAATAGCAATACCTGTTGGAAATGAAGAAATCAATAACCAAATGGAATTGGAAGATATAAATAATGATGATGATATAATTCATTATGAAAATGATGAAATGACGAAAATAATGATGATGGCAATGAATTTATTAAATCTTGGCTTGAAAGATTGGATGAAGAAGATACAAATAGTGATACGTTAGATACTTTAGATGATGGCAATCCAGATGATGATGAAATAGACGAGGATTCTTCTGAATTTAATGAATTACTTAGAAAACAAATTCATCCAGATAATAATTATGCGAAATGGGATTTAGTATCTTTGTTCAAACCTGGATTAGTAGCGCCTAGTTTTTTTTCTGATATGCTTTCTTAGTTTAGGTTTCATATATCTCAATGTATTACAGATTTAAATAAATAAATTTGTTCACAATATTACTAAATTTATTCCTAAATGTTAATTCTGAACTAAATCCCAATGTTCCAAAAGTAATTTTATTATTCCATTATTCCAAACTAAATTCCAATATTCCAGTATTCCATTAGTGTTCCAAAAAAAATCTATTGGAATACTGGAAAATGAAAACTGGAACACGTGTTTCCAGTTCCAATATTCCGGTAAATGCCAACACTGGTCCTGACGATAGCAATTCTTCCGGAGTTGGCCCATCGTCGCAATGTTTCGACTGAGATGTCATACGTCTCTTTAATTTTATTTGCACTTTGGTAAGTAATCTTGTTTTTATTCAGGGTTGTTAAAAATGTGGTCTTTGTTCAGGAATGTGAGATTATCAGCAGAACTGTGTTGCTTAACCCTATTTTTTTCTTGAATTTGATTTTAAAATGTGAGGATCTTTACAAAACCGGTATTAATAATTAGTAAGGTCAGTAATACGAAAAATGTGGTTTGTTCAGAATGTTCGAAATCGTCACAACGGTCAAACGGAACATGGAAAATTTATCGGTACAGGTACATAGATATCGGGTCTGACTGTATTTTGTACATGCGGGTTATAAAAATTATTTCGTAAAACGGTATACTAGGTATAACGAGAATTTTTTCATATGTTAATCGTTATTCGTTATAACAAAATTCGCTATGAAAAAGGCTGACTGATCATGTCTTTCGCCCAGTGAAACTTCCAAAAGAATAAATCGAGTAGGCGAAACGAAATATGTTGGAACCCATCTTATCCTTTATGTACTAATTTGCAACATAGAGACTTCCAATTGCAATAAAATGTCATTGGTAACTAGTAAATTATATTTTTTCATTTTTCTTTAGTAAAAAAAAGATTGTTAGCCGGCCGTTGGAGATCACATGATAAAGTATAAGAAAATATTCTTATTTAGCTGAAAATTTTATTTTTTAAAAATTAATTATATTATAAAAATAATAAAAATAAGAAATAATGTATTCACCGCACCCTGCGTTACAATTTTATATATATTTTTATGTTTATCATTTGCCATTTTAAGGGGGGTGCGGTGTATAAACTAAAGATCGACATAAATAATTTACAAAAAAGGAAGGATGCGTTGCAACGCAGGGTGCGGTAAATAAATTCACTCAAATAAATAAATAGGTTGATATTGTACATTATTAAAAAAGTGACTATTTTTCGAATTTATCGACCTGCTCTTCCTCATGCTGTTCCTCGTTATCAAGTCCTTTTAAAGTGAATAATAGCAAGAACCCAGCTACAGCGACAATTACACTAAGTATAGTATATAAAACAACAAGATGTGGATTTTTTGATAATGGCACAAAGCAAAATCCCAATGCTGAACCAAATGCCGACATCGTCAAGAATAAAGCCATAACTGTAGATTTCATTTCATCAGGTGCCTTTTAAAGAAATTTAAAAGATTAATTTTGTTATATTTAATATAACAAAACAAATATAACTCAGTGATCTTTATATTAAAAAATTACCCTTTCATACGCGTAGGATAATCCCGTGATACTTGCAAAAACTTTGAATAAAATGTTTTATAAATTAGTTACATATGTGACAAAGTAAGCATTTAAACAAATTTAACTAACCTTCTGAGAAACCAATTAAAATATAAGAAGGAGATTGTATCCAAACATTCAAATTATTAGGAACAACTTGACCATTGATCTCACAGCCCGTATTTTCAAAGCATGGACCAGTAGTATAAATGAGATGCTGAATTATTGCGGTATATGCCATTGCCAATGAAGCTAACAAAAATCCGATAAAAATGCGTGTGATTGGACGAACTGTTATACCGATTTTTCGAAGTGATGGATAGCTATTATAAATGTGACAATAAGAAATTTATCAATTGTAAATTAAATAATATTTCAGAAAACTAGCAATACAGTATATACTCACATAACATTATCGGTAAATGGAACTAAAATTATTAGACTAATAGGATTTAAATTTATAATCACATCATTTGGAACATTTCCAGTTTGCATAACAGAAGCTTGTGAAACCAAATTACTGTTCATTTGGTTATAGCAAACCCAATAAATAGGGAAAAATATAAATACTTTACAAGCTTTAAGTGTTTTTTTCACTTGATCAATAAATTTATCATCCCAATTTACATTATATTTTGATATATCTTCATTTGATAAATTTGATGGTTTAACATTGTCAAGTTTTTTACCACGAATAAAGGCCATTTTAAGAACACGAAAAAATTTTAAAAGAATTGATCCTTGAGGAGGTGTCTTTATGTATCTATTCTTAAAAATAATAAGAACCGCAATAGCACCGAAAAACATGATAAGCGGAATAAGAAAAGCCAACCAAAATGAATGATATTTTTCAAGATAAGTTGTAAGAATAGGCGAAAGTGATCCAACATTAATTGCCAAATAAAACCAATGAAAAAGAGATTGAATTGTAATTTTTGGATCTACAATAACTTTTTTATCTCCCGTTGATTTAACATAAGGTTTAGTGCGAGTATATTGATCGGCAACTAGTGGACTAACATTGCTTTTGATACCTCCTGTTCCTAAACCAATAATTAACATGGAGACTATCAGACCTGGAAACGCAGCTTTTGCTGCGATAGCCATAGGAGTTGCTGTCGCTGTTAGGACAGTTAATCCAACCATGTAAATTATGCAGAATAACAATATCGTATTGTATCTTCCTAAATATTGATCTGCTACAATTGCACCAAATAAAGGAGTTATGTAGCAGAAAAACTGAAAAAAATTTCCTAAAGCCGTAGCAGTTTCTTGACCCGCTCCAATGGCTCCAGCTTGTCCAAACTTTACCGCTGGTGGAGGGTATTGTACATAATTTTGAAAAGGACCTGATGCTCCATAATATGTAAACCTTTCACAAAGTTCACAAATTACAACCATCCATGCCACTAGATTGTTAAGGATAAAAATATTATTATAATTGGGACAACATTTATTTAATTCAAAAAAAAAAATTTAATTACTAAGTGGTATTTTATCGGCAACTCTTGGTAAAGTTTTCCAATCTTCTGCCGTCGGTAAGATTTCATGTTCTTCGTCAACTGAACCTTTGATTTTAGATTCTTCATCAGTTTTTTGAATGTGTCCTTCCATTATGTTTTTTTTAATTAATTATTTTAGTTATATTAATTCCAAGAGGCATAAAAAGTTGGAATTTATATCGAAATTTTGATTGGAGTCTGATATACCGATTTACAAACCTAATTTTAGAATTCACATTCAAAAGTCCGATACTTATCGGTCATGAGTTTCTAAAAGAGTAAACCGTTTTGCCGCTTAGTTTGATAAAGAATTAAGATTACAAAAAAATATGCGACAGACTATCTATTAAGAATTATTATTTCTTTTAAAGATAAGAAAATTGGCGGCGACCTACATGTAATAATAGTCATCAAAATTCACGATAAACCAATTTTAGTTACTTAAATAAGTTTCAGTTTATAAATTGTTTAGTTCGGGGATCGATGCTGATTAACAATTTCTCTTTATTTGGCGATCAAAAAAAAAAAAAAGAATTAACCCTTATTCTCCTTTCTTAATCAGGGAGATAAGTCAATTCAGCAATTGTAAATACCGATGACAAAATATTTGAAATAAAATAAAACGAGAAAATCATATTATATAACATTCTTTCACTCTTTTATATAACAGGAAATAAAAATATAATATTACCTTTTTTGGAAATGTTTTGACAAATCGAAGATTAACTCACAGAACACACTGCGAACACCCAAATCTTATTTGCATGAAGAAACAAAGTTTTAACTGCTTCGATTTTTTGAAAAAAAACAGCGAAACAATCGAAACATAGTATAATTGAATTATTTAAATAAAATATTTTATTTATTGCTACATTTTCACTACAAAATGATCGACATTTTGAATTGAAAATGGAGTACAAAATGAACTACAAAATTAACATGCAGCACTTGAAGTTCAAATTTTAAGTCATGCGTAACACACCTGGCGTTTTTTGTGTCAAACCATCGTGATGGATTTGGAATATATGAATAATTAACCATCACGTTGTAAAACCTGAATAAATTCATACAAATCTGCACGGTTATATAATTAGCAATAATGGAACCAGGATTACGACACTAAAGTTACGGACAAATCCTATCAGATAATATTTTCCCGACTTGCACGGAAATGGTTGAATACAGTTAAACCAGGAATACTATTAAACCAGATATCCGCTATATATTCGGTTCAGACTATTACGTTTGAGAATAAACACGAAATTTAAATATATAATTATTTACTCAATTAATATTTTATTTATTTAGTTTAATACAAGCGAAATCTTTAAATGAAGAGGTCCTAATATCAAAAATAGGAATATTAAAATAAAACCTTCTAATTGGATTATAATAATATAATATGGCGATGCCAAAACTATTGTAAATGTAATGCCTTAGTGTTCGGGCGAACCTATTTTCAATATCCGAAATTTTTTCGCCCGAAGTCTCCGTAACCCTAATTTGGAAATGTATTGTAGATTATTTAAGTTGTCTCCCGAAAAACCTAATTGAACTCATTCCAATTATCCAATCGTCCAGTTAAATAATTGTAAATGCAAAAATTTCTAACAAGTGGGAAAACTGCGCAGTTCGTCAGGATTGTATTAAAGTATTAAGTCAAGAGGAAACTATGAACCAAAAATTTATAAACACCAAATGTGCATATGTAAAATTGTCCTAATTGGACTGAAAGATTGATACACTTTTGAATAACTCCAAATCTGAGTTAACTCATTATGCTATATTAATAATAGTCTGGAATGATACTAGCCTTTAATAGTTAAAAAAATGTAGCTTGTTAAAATTTGTTTTATTTCAAAATCATAAGAAAATTAAATACACTTTTAATATACTTCAAATTTAATATTGAAATTTACAGAATTAATATTAAAAAATATGAAAATTTGACTGATTTATATCAAACTTTTCTACAATTACCTATACTGTATATGGATGGATGGTTACATTTATATATTATTACTTAATTTAATATCTTTGAAATTTAAAACCAATATATAATCATTAACAAGGCAATTATATTAATATTTGATAATTCTAGCAGTTTAATGATTAATAAAATAAAAAAAAAATTAATAAAACTTGTGATAAAGGTGTATTGGATAAGTATTATATTGATTAATCCATAAAGAAGAAAGCTTGATTGTCAATCAGAGACCATGTGCATGTTGATCTATATAAAGATTTTGTACTGTATGAAAACCTAGTAAATCAATTAGCTATTATATTTAGAAAAAAATATATTTGAAAATATAATAATATTTGTAAAAAAATAAAGTATAGTTTATTTTGAATAGTAGTAATAAACATTTCTTTTGATGGCCAATCTTCAGTGATTGCAGAAAAATCTGGCACTTTTTTTTTTAAACTGCAATAATAAAATTAATTGTTAATATACTATTTTTTTAAATAAAAGAATTAAAATTTCACATTTATAGCATAAATGATACTAGTAAATCCAGTTATTAAACAAATAGATAAATTAATTTTGACTTTATTTTATTTTTTTTTTTAATGTATATATAATGCTATTTATTAGTTAAATATTACATAATTACAAAAATATAATTAAATCTAAGATTACCTTTCTATCCTACAAATATAAGTATTGAAAAAATTTCATTTTATTTTATATTTTTTATTTCTTTTAGATCAGATGATAAAAAATATAATAATAAGTAATTATAATAAATAAAAAATAAATATATGATACCAGAATTTATATTTAAAAATATAATTATAGTATTTAAAATTTTCACCATCTTAAAAAGCAAAATTTTAAAAAACTAAACCAGTAATTTTATTTTTTGAAATGAATATTATTAAACTATTAGTCAGATTTTTAACCCTATAAAAAGTATCCTTATTAAAATATACTTAAAATATATTTAAAATATTTTTCATACTTAAAATATGTTGAAAATATACTAAAATGGTAAAAATTAAATATAATTTAAGTATAATTTTAATATATAGTTAAACCCCTATATAGTCACACCCCATATAGTCACATCATATAAAATTCCTCTATATAATCACATCTTTGGAAAAAACCAACTTTATAATTATTATATAAAAAAACTTTTATATAATCACAATATAGTCACAACCTCTATATTATCACCAATTTTTGTGAAACCAATTAGGTGACTATATAGAGGGCTAATTGTACTTAAAATATACTAAAAATAAAATTAACTTAAATTCTAATTAATATATATTTAAATTATACTTAATTTTTACCTATTCCAGTATATTTTAAGTACATTTTACAAAAAGAATATTTTAAAAGTATTTTGAGTATAAAATAAAAAATTAAGTATATTTTAAAAGAATTTTAAATATATTATAAGTATAATTACTTTTTATTGAATAAATAGATATTTAAATCTAAGTTATAAGATTTATAAGCATTTAAATTTGAATTATTTCAATTTAAAATATTTATTATAATAGGCCAAATTTTTTATAATTTAGGCTAATATTGTAATAATGTTTTAAATTTCAGTTTAAATTAATATTTATAAATAATTAATATTGCCAATCTGATTAAGATTGGCATTCTTATTATATAAAATTAAAGCTCTGAATTTCCAGTTCAGTTCTGAATTTGGTTCCTTACTGGATCATTTTCAGGCTAAAACTTTTTACTGAAAAGTTTTCACAAACATATTTTAATTAAAAAATAATTTTTTAGTTAAAAAAATTCATTTGAAAATGATTTCAGTTTGAGAAATTTCTCAAAAAATAGTTTCAATTCCATTTTTTTGATCCAAAAATAAAACTGGAACTGATTTTTCAAAACTGAAAATATTTTTGGTAAGGCTTTTAACTGAAAAATGTTTTCAGCTAAAAATTTATTTAGAAAACATTTTTCAGTGAAAATTTTAAACTGAAAATCACTTTTAGTAAAATTTTCTATGAAAGAACTAGTTCAGAATTAAAAACGGAACTGAACTGGAAATTCAGAGCTCTATATAAAATTTTGGAAGAATGTATTAAACCTAATTAATAATAAATAAGCAAACATTAAAATTGTGGAATTTCATTTATAATTTGTAAAAATTAAGTAATATATGTAAAAAATCAAAGAAAAAGGAATAAGCTAAAAATAATAGATGCTAATTATTGTAAAAAAAGGAGTTTACATTATACATACATCAAAATTTTTTCTAATTTTATGTATTTTACATATTTAGTAATGTAAAAATTTATTGATATGTTGTAAAAATCACATATTATATATCATAAAAATAGTTAAAAAATTATAATAAGTTAAAAAAATTGTATATTTATTACTGAAATTAATGTTTGCATATAACAAGATGTTTGTATTACACAATTAATTAGCAAGAAATACACAAACACTATAATTTAATAAGTTAAAAAATCATATATTTACTATTGGAAAAAAAGTAAACATTTTGTATGTTAGATTCTATTATTTTTCACAGTTCTTACATAATTGGTAAATGCTAAAAAATAAATACTCATTTATTTATATCCTTCAAAAATTGTATCAAATATATATAAATATTTAATGAAAGAGAATAAGTTAAAAAAATTATATATTAATTATCAAAAAAAGTATATATTTTATATATATATTAGATTCTACTTTATTTTGTAATTTTTTCAATTTTGGTAAATATTAAACTTGTGAAAACTGATTGATATGTTGTTAAAATCACATTATACTGTATATATATATTATATATATATATAAAAATATGAAAAATCAGAATAAGCTAAAAAAATTATATATTATA
Organism: Rhizophagus sp. LPA8_4_AMF; assembly: GCA_021464525.1. Taxonomy (NCBI): domain Eukaryota; kingdom Fungi; phylum Glomeromycota; class Glomeromycetes; order Glomerales; family Glomeraceae; genus Rhizophagus; species Rhizophagus sp. LPA8_4_AMF. The sequence goes on along the minus strand of JADRCO010001704.1, from coordinate 1,001 downwards.
TAAAAAAAGAATTTATATTGTATAATCATTAAATTTTATAAGAATGCTATTTTTAGCTAAATAGATAATTAATTATAAAAATATTTATTAATAAATATCTTATTTATTTAAAATACAATATTACAACATTTTATATACTATTTTACAATTAAAATTTTAATTTTTATTAGTTGATTTCTAGTTATATAACTTAGATTTGTTCTGAAAATTTGAAAATATTATTTACTATATTAATAATAAAGAAATAAGCCAGTTTTTTAATTATTAATTTTAATATATATATAGAAAAATTCATTCTATTTTATTAGCTAAATGTTATATAATATTCAAAATTTGCTATATACCATATAGTTCTGAAATTAGTAAGCGTCCTCCAAAAATAAGCATCCCTTACCAGAATTATGAAGATTTTGGCCAGAATTATGAGGACCTTAGCCGAAGTTATGTGTAAAAAAGGGGTGCTTAATTTTAGAACTATACGGTAATAAGTTTATTATATTGAGAGCTGGCTGTATTTCTTTTTAAAAATAAGTATTTATCAATTTTTAACTCTCTCCAGTTGTATTCATAACCATTTTTTTATTAAATTTTTTCACTTAGTTTTTTTATTTTTTACTTTTTTGTATATAAATTTCTCTTATTTTATCTAGTCTATAAAGGAAAATATCCTTACGGTGTCTGGTATGATGATCTTTCTGAGTCCAGTCATGTCAATTTTTAGCACAATCATGTGAATTTTGATGCAGACCGAATTTAAATTTTGATCGGACTTTGCTACCATCAGACTGAATTAACTGTGCTGAGTCCTGTGATGTTGATCAATCAGACTGAACTAAATTTACATGACCAATTTACATTTTATTTTTTTTTCTTGTATTTAATAATTACTATTAAATTTTACAATTATTAGAAAAAATTAGTTGTAGATTTAAACAAATATTTTATAGAATAAAATATTTAAACGCTTATAACAAAAATTAAAAGTAGCAATGCTTGCATCT
>JADRCO010001703.1:0-17514 GCA_021464525.1 Rhizophagus sp. LPA8_4_AMF | reverse complement strand
GTCCGTCCCTAAAGAAAAGAAGGAAAGGAGCGTTCCTAAATCATAACAAAAAAAAACAATCTTTATCACATTTTGCGCTGCAGAATCATAGCACAAAATTTCTACTAATAAAATTTGGTGGTGGGACCCTTGTGACATGTCACGAGTATGATAAAAATAAATCCCATAATTCAATTATTTTTTATATAATTATTATAATGCAATTAACTTAACTTCTAGTATTCCAACTTTAATAAACTTTTCTTTTAATTTATAATTTTCATTTAGTTCCACAAATCTAGCTTTATAAAACAAAAAAAAGTTTGTTCAAATTGAATCACTAGAAGCCAAGATAATTGTATAATACTACTAATTATTATTATATTATAATTATTCATAGTGAATGCGTAAGATATTATACTTTTAGGAATAATTAGGTTAAAAAATTGATCAGTTACGTGAGACTTTCCATTTGTCATGCCACATCATTTCTAATTGGTTCACATAGATGCATCATTAAAATTTTGTGCTACATCAAAATAAACAAGTGTAGAAATAAAATTGTGACACAATTAAATAAACAGATTTAACGTTTTATTATTATTTTTTTTAGAGCGTCAGGTTTTGTACACACCAACCCTTTAAAGGTAAAGCCTTTTTTTATTTGTTTAATTTTAAAGAAACGTTTCTAACGTTTCATTCCTTATTTTTTTCTAGGGATGCCAGGTTTTTTTTGTATACACCAGACTTTTAAAGGTAAAGTCTTTTTTTATTATTTGTTTGACCAAAAAATATTTCTAACATTTTATTTTTATTTTTTTTTCTAGGGTTTCTTGTATATACTAGACTTTAAAGTAAATTGGGGAAAAGGATTTATTTTTATTTATTTGACTTTAAAGAAACGTTTCTAATGTTTCTTTTCTTATTTTTTTTCTAGGAATGCCAGTTTTTTGTACACACTGAACTTTTAAAGGTGAAGTCTTTTTTTTATTTATTTGATTGATTTCACAAAATGTTTCTAATGTTTTATTATTATTTTTTTCTAGAGATGCCAGATTTCTTGTACATACCGGACTTTAAAGATAAATTTGGAAGAGAGTTTTTTTTATTAGTTTGACTTTAAAGAAATATTTTTAATGTTTTATTTCTTATTTTTTTCTAGTGAATAGGGATGGCAGGTTTCTTATACATACCAGACTTTAAAGGTAAATTTGGAAGAAAATGTTTGTTTTATTTGACTTTAAAAGAAATGTTTCTAACGTTTCATTTCTTATTTTTTTTTTAAAGATGCCAGATTTCTTGTACATACTGGACTTTAAAGGTAAATTTGGAAGAGGGTTTTTTTTATTAGTTTGACTTTAAAGAAACATTTCTAACATTTCATTTCTTATTAATAGGGATTCTGGATTTCTTGTACATACCAGACCTTAAAGGTAAATTGGAAAGACATGGTAACATTATTGTTTTGTTTAGCTAATTTTGATTTACTGTAATAAGAAAAATGTGCGCAAGTACATAAATTAATCAATAAAATTTTTTAAGCTACTTGTAAATTACATGTTTATATTTAAACAACATTAGACATAAACATATATAATTGGAAAATATACAAAGATAGTGAAAAAAAAAAGTTTTATATATGAAATGATTAGTATTCATTTTTTTTAAAAAAAGATAAATGAATAAAAATTTTTGTAGAAATAATAACCCTTAGATTTCATAGAAATATGTATTTAAAATATATACAACTGCATACTAAATATAAGGTGGCACAAAATTTTTCGCTCTAACCTTTCAACGATTTCTGTTTCCTAGTTATAATGCAATTATCTTGACTTCCAGTGATCTAATTTTAATAAACTTTTTTTTAATTTATAATTCTCATTTAGCTTTACAAATTTAGCTTACAAAACAAAAAAATTTTGTTCAAATTAAATCATCAGAAGCCAAGATAATTGTATAATACTAATTATTATATATAATATTTAATATATAATAATAAAAATTTTTTTAGCCAATCAGATTTCAATCAGGTGAGGTGGAGTTAAGACTACTAATTGAGAGATATCAGCTGATTTCTGGCATACCCCTAGGTGAAAAGTGATGAATAGAATGATGAAAAATGAAAAATGATAAGTAAAATGATAAGAAATAAAAAGATAAAAAAAAATGGTAGAGATTAAGATTGCTTGCCAAAACTAGAGGGCTTAGCAAGTTGGTGTAATAATAAAGGGGTAAAACTTGATGAAACTATATTAAAGTCTTATTAAAAAGTTGGCAAAACTAGTCGAATACTAAAACTGCCAAAACTATATTAGTAAATGACGAAACTGGAGAAACTCTGTGAAACTATATTAAATTCATATTAAAATTTAAGTAAAACTAATCATAGAATTTTGGAGGGGTTTAGTCAAGCAATCTTAGTAGAAATCAAATAAAGTAAAATAATGAAAGATGAAAATAGGTGAAAAAAACAATAATAAATGAAAAAAAAAAATGAAAAACAATAGAAAATGAATAGGATGAGAAAGAAGTAAAAAGAAGAGGATGAGAAAAAAAGAGGATAATAAAAGAAGATAGAGGGAATAAAAAAAAACAAGAAAAAAGAAGGGAAACAAAATTTACAAGAAAAATAAAGGAAGGGAATGAAAAAAAATAGTAAAAAAAGAGGAGCAATAAAAAATAATAAGAAAAAAAGAAAGAATAAAAAAAAAAAGAAAAAGAGAAGGAAAATCAAAAAAAGAGCAGAAAATCTGACCAAAAAAACTAACCAAAAAAAAGAAGAAATCCAACCAAAATCTAGGAAGAAACCCATAAAGAGACCAACCAAAATCCAAAAAAAAACTAAAGTAAAAAGAATTTCAAGAAAAATATAAAAGAAATCCCAGAAAAAAATTACAAAAAAATACAAAAAACCAGAAAAGGAACTTTTAAGAAAAAACATAAGATAAAATCTAGGAAGTAATCTAAGAAACTAAAAAGGAACATAAGTATCTGAGAAAAAACTAAAGAGATTTAAGAAGAAATCCACCTAAAAAGAAAGAAAAAGGCACTGGTTAGTTGCTGTAAAGAAAATAGATTTAAAAAAAATCTGAAACTTACTGTTTAATAAGAAAACGCCCAAAGAACCTATAAAAAAAAAATAAGAAAATGATCAATTAATAAGAAATAAAAACAAATAAATAAAGCTAAAAATCCCTACTATGTTAAAGGTTAAAGTTCGAAGCGTTAAAGGTGAAAGAAGAGTATAGGAGATCAGAAATGCAATAATAGATAAACAAATTGAAAAAAATATTTTGTGTAAATATAAATATTACATTATAATAATAACATTTTCATTACATAATAAAATTACCAGATTAAATCATCCTGATTAAATCACCCTAAAGTAATTATATAAAATTACCAGGTTAAATTACCTTGGTTAAATTACTTCAGGTTAAAATTAGTCTTAAATTATAAAAAAAACTAATAAATATTATTAAATAAATTAATTATTTTTTAAATTTATCAATGAAATTTATTTTAATTAGCTTATTTAAAAAACTTTTATTAATAAAAAACAAAAAATATTTCTTAATTAATCTAATTGATTAATTTTAAAAAATTGAATAGTTGACATTTTGCAATTATATTCAATTACTTTGGATGTACATTTTGATTAAATTTGTTAAACATTCATCATACAATATAAAGAATTCTTGCTGATATCATACATTTAAGTAAAATTTTGCTATACACTTTAATACTTTCTTAGACAGAATTCATTATATAAAAATATTTGTATTCAAAAATCCTATGCCATTCCTTTTACTTTAAAAGAAAAAAACAAATAGGATAAAAAGGTTACTTACATCAAAATTGTTAAATAGGATTCTAGTATTAATAGCAGTAAATCTATCTCTTTTTCTTTTATTAGTATATCTAAAAATACCTCTTTAAATAAATAATTTGCATATTGCATTTTATACTGTATATAAAAGTAAGTTTTTAAGAAAAAACAAAAACCTATAATTAGTTAATTACTAAAGAAATTTTTTCAGTAATGACTGGCTACAATCTAGAAGTTAAGAATAGTAATGTTAAGAAAATTACTATCTATGATATTTCTTCTATCTGGTTTCAATTCAATATCCTTAATTACCTAAAGATATGAAATTATATGATCATAATGAAAATTAAGATACAAAAGAAATAAATCATAGTTACCATATTAATTAATCTTAATGAAATGGTACTAGAATTATAAAACACTAGAGTCTAAACCGCTATACTTGAAGGACTTTCTGTTAAATAATTTTTGATGACTTAAATCTAAAATAATGTAAGGAACCTGAACAATTTCAAGTAGTGCTAACTGGTATTTTTATTATTATTACTACCAAAGAACTCTACCTGAATAATTCAGCTTATTCTTCCTTTACACCTTAAAATATAAAGTATTTAATAAATTAGTTTAAGATAGAAATATATGCAAGTTATAGTAATACCTTTCTAAGTGCATGTATTTCAAGACTGGTCATACATGTACACTTAGAAAAATTGTGCAGTTAAAGAACTGCCAATAGAAAAATAGACAATAAAAGTTTCTTTTATTTAATTTAATTTAAAATGTTTTTTAATACATTTTAAAACAAAAGAACTGATATATTTTATAAAATGCAATAACTTATTAATGGCTAATCCAAATTTATTTAATTTAAATAAATTTATAAAAAAATTGACTGTGATCAAATAGCTATTGATTATTGGTCAATATTGTATAATAATCATATGAATGCATTTATAGAGATGATTCCAATATACTTGAAACTTCAGAATTGCTTGCATGTACGTATAAAATATAGAAGGAGTGTATTTAGCTTTAAGTCTCAAACTTAGGACTAAGCTATAGTATGTATATAAAGAGGAAGTGCACTTATTATAAAGAATGCACTTATAGAGAAGTTACTGTAATTATGTATTACAAATCATAAGTAATCTTAAATAAATTATTAGTTTTATATAACCTAAATAATACTAAAAAAATTTAGATCTGATTTTATATAAATTTTATAATAAATTCTGGTTTTAATTATATAAAATTCTATTAACATTTTAACTTCAAATTTTACTATTTTAAAAATCAGTAATTGGATTTTAATGATCTTGAATTTGTTAGATTTATCTTATCAAGATGAATATTTTGATATTTATATCATCTCTATAAATGCAATATTGACTGAGATATTTCATTTTAAAATTATTTTGTTATACAGGATCTAAGTTATCTTAGTATTATTCAGATTCTACTATACTGGTAATTGGAAATGCTATTTTACTTCTAACTTAAACAAAATCTATATGGATTGCACAAAAAGAAATCATTTATAGAAGCAGAACTAAGCTAATGACTTTAAGATTTTGAAGAATACTAACTAATAGCCAAATAAGAAGCGTAAAAAAAATAAGAAAGTCTTAAGTAAAGACAAGATTTTGAATAGTATTAATAAAATAATTATTTTAGCTGAAATTTAATCAATATTAAGAAACTTTGGTATAATATAAAAAACCTAATAAATGTTTTAGTCCAGTTTCAGGTTTTGAATATTATAGGTAGTAATGAAGGCTTTATTATTGATTATTTTTTATTTTTTCCTTTTTGTTTTATTGTTTTTCTTTTTAATTTGATATTTACATCTGGTATTACCTGAATATTTCTATTGTATAGCAGGAGTAAGACCTCAAAAAATACTAAAATAGATAGAAGGAGAAAATGCATAGAATAAGCCAAAATAATTATGTAATTCTTTTCTTTTTAGACAAATTTTGATAATGTTGGCCAGAATTTTATTTCCTGTTTTAGTAACTGACTGATAGTATCATAATTTCAGCCCTGAAAAAATGCGTACAGCTAATAGTAAATTGTTTTTAGCTGGATATTACCTATTTTAATATTTTTTGGGATCCTGCAAGAGTGGAGAGTTAACTATTTTTTCTGTATGTTGTATTTGTATAACCATTATAATATATAAATAAAGGCTCTGTCCAGTTACATACTCACGCTTAAAAGTTTAAAAAAAAATAAATAAAATAAAATAAATTAGAATTAAATCATATGATTTATTTATCATTTATATATATTATGTCCTTTCATTTTTTTTTATTTTTATTAAATATTTCAGGAACAAATTTTTTGGTAACTAGAATTATATTTGTTACACCCTTATTTATCATATTTATAAGCTATAATTCTGGCTAAAAGCTATTTAAATCAGACAATTTAACTCCTTTTTTATATATTCTCTAAAAAAGAAAATTATATTTTCTATGTAAAAGGAAATTTGGATTATTGACCTTTTATTTTTATTTTATTTAATTAAATTTTCTAATTTTTAGACAGATTACTAATTAATTAAAAAGAACATTAATATAAAAAAGGTGATTAAAAATGCAAACTATATATTTAATTTACTTTAGGCTAAGCTGATTTGAAATCAAAGATATTTTTTTTTAGTCATTCAGCATTATCACTATCATACAACCATACAAAAAATAATTGTTACCTATGTTTCATCCTTTCACTTTCCATTTTACTAGTAATTCAGAGACTAATTTTTCGGTGTGTAAAATCCATCAAAATGCCATAGTTAATGCCATAATTTCGGCCCAAAGTCACGTGATAGCGATTTTTTATGGTGAGTTTAAATAGCTTAGCACCAAATAAGTGATATTTCACTTAATTTTATTAAAATATTTGTGTATAAATATATTAATTTTAAACTAAAAGTTTTGCAATTTTAAGATTCCATTAAAGTAGCTTCCTTAAAACTTTCAAGTGCTTTCTTAGCTCTTCCACTGGTTATACTTTCACGAGATATTTCAACCCCCTCTTTGAAATTTTTTGCTTTACCATGAACAACTAATGCAGCAGAAGCATTTAAAAGTACAAAATCTAAAATTGGACCTTTATATTTATCTGAAAGTATTTCCATCAAAAGCTCAGCATTTTCTTTAGGCGTACCACCTTTGACATCACTTATTGGATGAGATGGAAGGCCAAAATCAGCAGGTGAAATTTTGTATTTTCTAATATCAGATTGTGATTGAGTAACATGCCAAACAGTTGTTTCGCCCTCAGGACTTATCTATATAAGTAAAATTTAGTAAGTTAAATCAGATATTTATTAATTTTTTAAAAATAATTTATTTACCTCATCTAAACCAATATCACCATTAACAACCATTGCTTCTGTAATACCTTTTATTTTTAAAGTTTTAGCAACTAACATACCAAGATTTTCTGAATGTACACCAATAACAACACGTTTTGGTTCAGCAGGATTAGTAAGTGGACCTATTAGGTTTAGTATAGAAGGCACACCTATTTCACGACGTGTAGAAGCAAGATTTTTTAAAGCGGGATGAAAATTTTGAGCAAATAAAAAACAAAAATTTGTTGAATTTATTATATGAGGAGCTTGTGTCGGTGTAACATTGGCAATTACACATCCAACGTTTTCTAAAATATCTGCTGAGCCACTCCGCGAACTAGCTGCTCTATTACCATACTTTATAAAAAAACTTTTTAGAGAAAAATTTTTTACACAAAGAACAGAAAAACTTATTAAATACCTTGGCAACTTTACAACCTGCTCCAGCGACGACTATTGATGCGGCAGTTGAAACATTGAAGGTATTCATATTATCACCCCCAGTACCAACGATATCAATAAGAGAATCTTGTAAACCTTCATACATAGACAAATCCAGTCTTAAAGCAAATTTTAACATTACGTTTGAAAAAGTAGCTACGACCTCAGGATCAAAATCTTTTTGATGCAATTTTAATGCCACTAAAAATGCAGCTATTTGGGCAGAAGTGGCTTTTTTTTGCATTATTTGCGTTACCACGGCTTCTACATTATCGGTTGTAAAAGCATCAGGTCGTAAAATAAGCGTTTGGATATTCTTTACTATGTCTGAATTTGCCATTTCACAAAAACGTAAATACTGAAATTTTTAATTTTAAGATTCGATTCCACGCGACCATAGAAAAAAAGACTCATTATATATAGATTATCAAACAATATTTGGTGTAGATTATCGATTTGCAAATTGCAATTTTGTATAAAATGTCATGTAATCAATGTAAAAAAAAACGTTTTTACTAATGGATAATAATTTTATTTGTTTCTTTTATGGAACTCTTACTTTTCCACAAATATTGAAACAAGTTTTAAATGATGGTCGAAAAAATACAGAACCACCAATTAATGTAGAACAAATTCCTGCAACATTAAAGGTAAATTTAATAATAAAATTTAAATTAAACAATCATCATTTGCTTAATTTCTTTTATAAAGGGATATAAACGACGCAAAGTAATTGGAGCAGTTTATCCCGCAATTTTAAGAGGAGATGATTCAAAAGATGAAACAAGGGGTGTTTTAATTAGAGGCTTGTCATCACAAGACATAAGAAGATTAGATAACTTCGAGGGTTACGTAAGTGATATAATTATTGAAGCTTTTTATGCGAATACAAATATTTAGATTGCCTTTCTTCAATAGCAATACGAAAGAAAAAAAATAAAGGTAATTATTGAAAATGATGGGACTCCTATAGAAGCTATTACTTATGTTTGGAAAGATTCCTCTGATTTGCTGGACGAAAAAGATTGGAATCCTGAAGAATTTGAATGGAGAAGATTTTCAGACTATTAATTACTATTTGTTATTATTTAAGAATATGGAAAATACCCTTTTATGTCTATAAATTAATTCAATGTTTCACAGATACTAAAAGTTTATGTAAATTATATTCGAACGCTAGTTATTTCGTAATAAATATCCGATATCGATAAAAATTTATAAAGTTTAAATTGTAATAAGTTGTGCCGAATGTCTAATAATCCTTTTTCAAGTTCACAAGATACTAATAATAATGTTATCGAGACATCGACCAATAGAACTACTGGAGATCCTACAAATACAACTATCGAAGAAAGTCCAACTGCAACTCTAGGAAACATAAATACTTCTGCACTAGAGCTTTCGGACATTATTATACGTGCTTGTTCGAATTGTGGCGAACCCGCTCAATACTTATGTAAAGCTTGTGGCCAGTCGGGACCTCGTTATTGCTCATCAAATTGTCAGAGCGAAGATTGGACTAAGGGACATTCCGCGACATGTTCAAAAGCTACGCGCGCCGGCCAAATTAATGAGGAAAGAGGGGAAGAAGAAATTGCTATTGTTAGAAAACCTAATAGTAAAGTTCACGGACGTGGAAATGTTGCACAAATTATCAATAAAAGTAGGTTATGATCAAGTTTTATTTATTCATTTTTCTTGATACCTTTTTTAATTTTTTTTTTTTTTTTTGATATAATAAAAGGAAAAACAAATGTTCAAAAAGGAAACCCAATTTTCCCTTCGACTGCAACCGAAGTAAGTGATTAATGAATAATCCTATTTTCTTTATTGATGTATATTAAAAGTCACCTTTTATTAGCCATCGTTCACGAACCAGAGACCTTTATCTACAAATCAATTTGATGATGATCAAGTCGATGAGTTTAAATTCTATATGCAACAAATTTATAAAATTATTAAGCCTGTAGTATTGTGTATTTTATTATCTGTGCTTTGGGTCAAAATATCTATTCTTGCTCCAAATTTTCGGTGAGTTTGATTTAATATCGATTTTGTATCGCAGTATTTATAAAACTAAACTATTATTCTAATGTTAAATTGTAGACCACAACATCCAACTCAACAAATTATTGATACTTCAGAAGATGCATCTGAATCAGCACAAATTTTTAATTCTTTCTTAACTGCAGCAGTTATAATAGGAAACATCATTGTTGTTACAATAATAATTGTATGTTTATTTAAATATGGGTTCATTAAGGTTAGTGTAATAATTTAATATTATTTTATTATTATTTGATTAATATTAATTAAAATGCATTATATAGATTCTTATAGGTTTCTTTATGGTAGTGGTGCTTTTGCTTCTTGGATTCATGGGATATTTGTTAATGATGTAAATATTGTTTTTAAGCAAGTTAATTAAATCAAATTAGGATTTAATTTCAATTTTATATTTTCAGGACAATTTTGCAAGTTCTTCAAATTCCGATGGACTATGTCACACTTAGTTTTGTATTGTGGAATTTTGCTGCAGTAGGACTTATTTCTGTTTTTTGGAAAGGGCCTCTGTTATTACAACAAACTTATTTGACTATTATGTCAAGTTTGATGGTGTGTTAATCAATCTACTTATATTTTAGTTTCAATGCAGAATAATATACATCTTTTTTTTCCTCCATCCTCCGTGAGTTTTTTAGGCATTTTCTCTAACAAATTTATCGTCCTGGACTACGTGGATTTTATTGGCATTATTGGCTATTTGGGGTATGTAAATTGACTATAAATGAGAATATATAATTTAATAAATGATTAATTCTAAAACCTTGCATTAAAAGATTTGATTGCTGTGCTTTGTCCTTTTGGTCCTTTACGTATTTTGGTTGAAAGTTCGCGCAATGACAAGAGGGAAATTCCAGCATTATTATATTCCGGTAAATAATTATCAAAATCTTATTTTTTTAAACACTTGTTTATAAATTTTTAATTCATTTTATTTCGCTTTAAATAAAATAGTAAATGCTGTGTGGCTCATGGCATCGCCAGGTCTTTCAAACAAATTAAATTCATTACGACAATCGTTATCGTCCGTATCGTCATTTCAAGCAACTAATGGGGAAGAAATTCCACTGTCTGAAAATATAAGATATAACCGTGGTGAGGGCGGTGCGAGTGATGAGAGCGGTATATTTATTAACCGTGATGGTACCGATGAGAATTCACAAATTCCAAGAAGACAATCTTCGTCTCTTCAACCACAATCACAACCACCAAATAACGTTTCATTCGATGACGAAGAAGGTTCGATTTGTTATTAATATTTTTGAATCTCTTTATCTTATTCATTTATGAGTAATTATTAAAAAGAATATTAATATAAATTAGACGAAAGAAGTGGATTGAAACTAGGATTAGGTGATTTCGTATTTTATAGCGTTCTTGTAGCTCAAGCTGGTATGTAATATTAAATTTCATTTAAATATTAATTTAAAGTTAAAATAACGAATAATTTATTGTCAATGCAGCTTTATTTGATTGGATAACAACTGTAGCTTGTATTGTTGCCGTTCTAACGGTAAAATATTATTTTTCATTTTATCTAAACTTTACAAAGAATAAATTACTAATTAATTTTTTATTAGGGCCTTAACACGACTATATTTCTTCTTGCAATTTATAAAAAAGCACTTCCCGCATTACCAATTTCAATTGCTTTTGGAATGTTATTCTACTTTGTTGCACGTAATACTTTGGTCCCATATGCGCAGTCTCTTGGATTATCCTTAATTGCTGTGTAAAAATTAATTTTATTATATAAAATGTATTTATATATAGATTTTTATTACGTAATCTTTAATTTGTAATGAGAAGTATTGTATTATAGAAAAATTAATTATGGCATTATTAATTAATAAAAACTCAAATATAGACAAGCTTCAAGAATGTAATGACTGTGCAAGTTTTGGTACCAATTCTATATTCGAATGTAAAGATTTCGTTTCTGATTCTTTTCTTTTATGCAATTCTTCAATTTTATCTAAACCAAGTTTTTGATTTCCACCTTGAGACGTATCACTCAAAATATCTTTAATTCTATCCAATCTTCTTTTAAGTTCTAAATCATCAACAATGCCACCACCTTCTAGATAATCGATTTGCATATCTTCAAGAGTTGTCGTAAAAGGTTGTCTTACTTCATCATACATATCAGCAATCTTTGTGTCCAAATTATTTAAAGTAACAAAATCTGAAGAATTATAATATAAATTTAATAAATTTATTCTTCTTTCTCTACATTTTCCTAATTCTCGCTTACGATAATTTTCGAGAGCACTTTCTCTTTTCATTTCACTATATTTAACACTGCAAAATTCTTTTGGATTAGAAGATAAAGATAAAATTTTAATGGTTTCATTAATTTTATCTAATTTTACTTTTCTTTCTTGTCTTAATTTTTTATACCATTCTTTTTTTCTTTGGTTTAATTCTAATTCTTCTTGATTCCTAATTCTGTTATTATTATCATTTGGCGGTTGTGCTAAGCTACCATATTCAAATCTTTTTAATTTTAATTCATTTTTAAATCTTTTTTTATCATCAAATTTAAAAGATGCTTCAGAAGCTAATCTAGGAGTTTCAACAACACGAATCTTTTTCTCTTTAGTTTCTCGTTTTGCTGATATACCTTCGGATATTTTCCTATTCTTTGACCCTGCTTTATTTGATTTTTTTGGAGGTGGGGGAGAAAATTTTGTTGATTTACAACCTTGGTTACCAACAGTAGAAGTTGATATCGGTAGGGAGAATTTTTTATTAATATTATGACATGAAAATAAAAATTTAACAAGAGAAGTTCTTGTTTGTTTAGATGCAAGTTGAGAAAACATGGGAAGATGTTATCTGCCGATCAATTACAATTCGATCGTTTACGTATCTGTTATTTTTTCGGTTGGTTTAATTTATTTTTTAAATAATTTTTACTAAAATACGAACTTTAAAAGCAAGATGGTAAATTGAAGATAAGGTGCAACAAGCGATGGTTTTGTCAGAAACTTGGAATTCTGTTGTTCTTACACCTGCTAAATTTTACAAAGTTACATTAAAAGAAGTGGCCCCGGAAGGTCCCCAAGTCGTCCAATGTTACACCCAGTGATCGGTAATTCCTTGCGTCACTCACTAATCTATGATGCGATTTAAAATTTAATTGATTGGTGAACATCAATTTTTTTACAGTCTTTACGAGATCAAGGACATTTGCAAATAGAATTATTCTGTTTTATATAATTTAGAAATATACAATGAATTCCGGACCACTTACACCAACTACCCAAACTTCAAATCGTCTTAGATATAAGCTTGCAACAGAGCTAGTTTTTATAGACAATTCAGATGGAATAAAAGATCCTTATAATGCTGCTTCTGTGCCTATTTATCAGTCAGCTACATTCAAACAATCTTCAGCAACCCAAATGGGAGAGTACGATTATAGCCGAAGCAGTAATCCAACTCGTTCACATTTAGGTGAGTGCTTGGCAACTACGCTTAAACCCTTACTTGATATTTACAATAAGCACCAATTCATCCATAAGTGTAGTGCAGTGAAAACATTTATTGCGCTATGCTGTAGCTGGGTCCATACTGTCCAAGTTTCCGGAATTCTGTAATAAATTACTCGAACAAATACATTTATTATTTGATAGAAAATCATATTGCAAAAATCATGTCTGCCAACCGTGCTTTTGTGGTTACCAGTGGAATGAGTGCATTAGATGTGATCGCTCGTCTAGTTAAAGCAGGCGAGGAAATCATTGCAGGGGATGATTTGTATGGAGGTAAATTTTTCTATAATTAAATAACAATATATATGTATTATACTTAAATTTGTACTTTTTTAAGGTACCAATCGCCTCCTAGCGTTTCTCAATAAAAGTTGCGATATTAAAACACACCATGTCGATACAACTTCCGTGGACTCACTTATGCCATACTTGCATCCGACTAAGACTAGACTCATTTTATTGGAATCGCCAACGAACCCATTATTTAAAATATCGGACATTCCTACCATTGCAGCTGTCGTGCACGAGAGATGTCCAAATGCACTGGTAGTGGTTGATAATACAATGATGTCTCCTTATCTTCAAAGACCTTTGGAATTTGGAGCTGATATTGTAATTCATTCTGGAACGAAATATCTTAGTGGACATCATGATTTAATGGCTGGTGTTATTGGAGTTAAGGATGAAGTTGTTGCAGAGGTAATTTATATAACTAAAATTTGAGAAATCGTTAGTGATAGCTCAATTCATTTTTTTCATCTTATATCTAGAAAATCTATTTCACCATTAATGCAACAGGATCCGGTCTTCCTCCGTTTGATTCGTGGCTGCTTCTTCGTGGTATAAAGACACTTGGAGTTCGCATGGAAAAACAGCAAGCAAATGCTATGCAAATTGCAGAATTCCTTGAATATCATGGTTTCAAAGTTATGTATCCGGGACTAAAATCACATCCACAATATGAATTACACCACACTATGTCCCGTGGACCAGGTGCCGTATTAAGTTTCGTGACAAGAGATGTAGAAGTTAGCGAACGAATTGTTGAGTCAACGAAAATATGGGCAATTAGTGTCAGTTTTGGATGTGTCAATTCTTTGATAAGGTAAGAAGAATAGTAATTAGTATATGATTTGTATATTGGCAACGCACTCAAAATAGATTTTATTTATTATAAAATAGTATGCCATGTAGGATGTCTCATGCTAGCATTCCTGCTGCAGTACGGCAGGAAAGAGGATTTCCTGAAGATTTAATTCGTCTTTGCGTTGGCATTGAAGTAAGCGTTGTAATATATAAAATAATGATTCTTAGATACTATCGATATAATATTCTTTTTCGCATAGGATGCAAATGATTTGATTGAAGATTTATACTCGGCATTAGTATTAGCTAATGCTATTGATGTTGATCGGCAATACGGAAATGCATGATAACGGATAATATCAGCCCGAAAATTTTCTATTACACAGACAAGTACTTTATTTAAATACTATAAATGTAAATCTCACTAGACTCTTAATATAAATTCGCAATACATAACATTATTTACATTATATACATTAAATAATAAAGACTTCGTGTACACGTAACTCGGTTCATGTTTTAAAATAAAAGACTGTGTATAGCGAATAAATTTACAATGTACAGTTTGACAGTCATTTGGTCAAGTAAATCATGTGAATATTCGTTATGATGCACTAGTGAACAGTTAACACGTTGACCAATAAATACTATTGAAACAGACAACTATGCATCGTACACTTTGTCTAAAGTATTTGAATATACATAAAGAACCCTGCATCCACATCAGACTTTGTATTTATGACTTTTTTCAGGGCACCAAATTTTGCAATTATAGCTGGTAAATTCAATTTGCCTTTCTTAAATTCTCAGCCTTAAAAAGAATTGAATTTTGTTCTTTTTAAACAATATTTTAGCTGCCACAGAAAATTGGGGAATTGGTATCAATAATGAGTTACCATGGAAACAACATCTTAAAACTGATATGAAATATTTTGAAAGAACGACTAAGCGAGTGTTACCTTCAAATAGTGCTCTTACTACAATTACACCCGAATTGAAAGAAAGTAATGTTCAAAATGCAGTTATTATGGGACGTAAAACATGGGACTCTATTCCACCAAAATATCAACCTCTTAAAGATCGATTAAATATTGTAATATCTAAAAGGCTTAAGGAGTCAAAGTAAGTTCATTCATTCATTATTAAGTATTGTAAAAACACAATTCTAACTTATTTTTTGATCAATAGAGATGTAAGTCATATTATTTATCCGTCTTTAGATGATGCAATATCAAATCTTTCAAATGCTTCCTCTGAAATCTCATCAAAAGTTTCAAGAATATTTGTAATAGGTGGAACACAAATATATAAAGAAGCAATTAATTTACCATATTGTATATATATTTTATTAACGAGAGTATATAAATATTTTGAATGCGATACATTTTTTCCTGAAATAGATGAACAAATATTTAGTTTAGCTTCTCATGAAGAATTAGAAGAAGTCGTTGGTGAACAAGTTCCAAAAGGACGTCAAACTGAAAATGGAATTGAATTTGAATTTTTGTTATATAAACGAAAGTTTTATGAAGAAAATATATTGTAATTATTAATGTAAATAAATAATTTAGTATTTATAAAAAAATTAAAATAAATAGGTTTTTATAAAAAAAATTACAGCACTTAAATTAGGCAAATTTATTTTAGATTATTCCAATTGCTTTATTAACTTTAAACACGTAGTAATTATATTTGTAACAGTTAGTGCATAAATGATAAGTTAGGAATGGAAATCAAAAAAAAAAAACTAAATTAAATAAAATTATCCGTTTTTTTTTGCACGTGAAAGTATCGCTGTAATTCAATTTTAATATTTTGTAGACTAAATCAACATCAACCCAAATTAGGAGATCATCACTGGTACAGTTTTAAGGCATTATTAGAATGGGCCGGTATGGTCAAGTTTGGTCTACAACATAAACATTAAAATCTATAATTTAAAAAAGATTGTTTAAATTGGACTACTGGTTGGTAAATAATAACAAACTGTTTTTTTTTAAATTTACCTAAATTTATTTTTTTTATTAGCAAAGTTTCAATTATAAATAATTCTAAATTAATTTTATAGTAAAACTGTATCTTGCTAAAATTCAAAATCTGAAATTATCTTTTATAATATATTATTTAATTAATTTAATAATCAAAATTATATCTAAAATTATTTAAATTCTTTAGCCTAGTAAATACAGTCAACCCCTTTTATAAGCACCTCCTGTATAATCACATCATATAAATTCTTCATTATAAGCATACCTTTTATAAGAACCAATATATATTAATGCTATATAAAAATCCTCTTTATAATCGTAAGGATTTTATAATCACACCTTTTTGGAACCAATACTTATTAGTAATACTATATAAAAATCCCTCTATATAGACACTATTCATTATAATCAAACTTTTTATTTGGTTCCAAAAGTGTGCTTGTAGAGAGAGTTAACTGTATATTCAATTGTAAGTTTTTTATATAAAAAATATTTCAAATTCAAAATTCTTGCTGAAATTACATTTTTTTCAAAAACAATTTAGTTATTTATTTATAGTTTCAATTGAAAATTGGATTAAATAGAATATTTGACATTTTTTATTGTTTAATGGCATTATTAAATCATACTACTAGTGCTTAATACCACAATCACATGATTTATAAAAAATTTTTATTGGCTAATTTTATGATTTTATAATTTTACTTGATCAATAAAAAATAAGTTATATATATTGTAGTTATTGTATAATTTTAACTGTAATATTAATATCAT
This sequence comes from Rhizophagus sp. LPA8_4_AMF, assembly GCA_021464525.1. Lineage (NCBI taxonomy): Eukaryota > Fungi > Glomeromycota > Glomeromycetes > Glomerales > Glomeraceae > Rhizophagus > Rhizophagus sp. LPA8_4_AMF. Next base: position 492 of record JADRCO010001703.1, on the reverse strand, counting down.
AATGCTATAATAGCACTGCAATAAATAAGAAAAAACAGAAAAAAATAGTAAGGAAGGGCAATGAAAAAGATTAAAGAAGAATGAAAAAAAGATAAATGAAAAGGATGAAGGAAAATAAAGATAATCAGTAAGAAATGAAAAAGAAACAAAAAAGGTAAAGGATAGTAAAAAGTAATGAAAGAAATGAATGGCAAATAAAAAAAATAAAGGAAATGAAAGAAAATAAAGAAAGCAAAGGGTGAACAAAAAACAAAACAAAATAAAAGAAATGATAGAAAGAACTAAAATTAATAAAAGGAATAATAAAAAGAACAAAAATCAATAAAAGAAATGATGAAGAGAACTGAAAATTAATGGAAGAAATAAATTTTAGTTTAGATATAATTAGCAAAATCAAAGGGATAAGAAAATGGAGGAATCATTTGATATACTTTTCTTTTATTAACTTTGATTATGAGTAATTATGACTCATATAAATATTACATCATTGTT